>JAJMSN010000053.1:0-100160 GCA_030558435.1 Kodamaea kakaduensis
GCATTGTCATCGGTCAAGATATATGTAGTGGCATCCTTACCACCCTTGAGGTAGAGCGAACCGTTATCAGACACAATGGAGTTGTACTGGACCTGGCTACCGGATCTGATGACCAACAAGGTAAAGCTCTCAGCAGCAGCAGCAATAGCAGCCATGGTCATGAAAGTAAATGTAGTGGAGAATTGCATGTTGATGTATTGATTGATGATGTATTGATAGTAATTTATGATGAAAGACTTTATGTCTTTATATACTCGCTTCATGTAATGAAATCTGAGAATTTTGCAACCATTTGCTAAAAATAGAATTTTTCAATGATGTCATACGAGATCCACGGCATCGAGAAAAATAGTTCAAAAGTTTAATGGTCATGCATTGTTCCCCAGGAATTCCTGTCCTCGGTTTATGATCACCAGTTCATATTACAGTTTCACTCTACAGTCACTACAGTCACACTACAGTCACTACAGTCACTCTACAGTCACTACAGTCACTACAGTCTTTCTACAGTCACTACAGTCACTCTACAGTCACTCTACAGTCACTCTACAGTCACTCTACAGTCACTTTACAGTTTCATTCTACAGTTTCCTATAGTCTTCTTACTATACTAATTTGTTACGTCACATCATAGTTTGGCATTCAGGAACAAATCTAAAATTGGACTTTGTTTGCCAACAAATAAAGACACTAAATCACCGTTATTGTTAATGTAATGGAACGTTCGATAGAATGTGACCGAGAACCAAGGTTACATTGGAGACTTTTTCCAAGTACATTGATGATATTATTTTCAAGTACATTGATGTTGTTTTCCAAGTACATTGATGTTGTTTTCCAAGTACATTGAAGATGTTGTTTCCAAAGTTTGAAGATCAGTTTCCTTGATAGAAAGTACATTGTTGGACAACAATGCGCTTTGTAGTCTTGACTAAACGTTTGCCATGAAGAAAACAGGAAAAGTACAGGAAAAGTTCATCCATGTAGAATAGCTCCAAATCGGTCAAATCATTTCAGATCCACACTTTGAAGTTTATTGTTCTCTTTGTGCCATGATGAGGTCACCTACATAATTTCAGTGAAGAACTAAAAATGCAGCGAACAACATCCAACAGCTCAATGCCCTTACGGAGTTTCTCCATACTTCTTTGAGCTGAAAATAAAGTTTTCGACAGTGAACTTATCGAAAGTGCAAAAAGGATCCCTGCCCTAGCAAACAACTGAGCAAAAGAGCCAGGAGTATATGTAAAGTACTAGGGACTTTCAAGATGCATAGATCTACCAGAACTGGTTTGTCAATCTTCATAAACCATTAGTAATACTTTGTATTTGGAATAGGTACAGTTGAATGGTCATTCAACATAAAACGATGTTGAAACTGTCTGCTGAGATACACACCAGCCCCTGCTTGCATTCAAAAGCATGTTTACTAATGCTCACATAGATGGATAATACAGTTCTGGCTAATGTTAGTGATAGGTGCGTTAGTGCTGGTCAACAAGTAGTTCAACAAGTTGTTCAACAGGTTGGTCAGCAAGTTGGTCAACAGGTTGATCAACGAAGTTTAACGGAGTAGTTCTGTTCAACAGAGTACTTCTGGTCACTGAATAACAAAGTCGACCACAGCCCTACAATTACGAAAACGTGGTAGGTGAAATGCGAGCCTACACTTTTATTTCATAATCTATATTCCTTCCCAAAGTCGCCTTGGCTGCAAAAAATTACACAAACACATTTTAACACACCTGGTACTGGTTTGCTTCCAGATGTAACGCTTCCTCATCCTCATCTCTTCATCTCTTCCTCTACCAACTCTTCCACGTCCCTCCATCTCTCCCTGTTGGTAATGTACTACCAAATAACATGAGCGAAGTGAGTGTTATTTGCTCATGTATGGGCAAACTGTCAAAAAACATGAGCGAAGCGAATCTTATTGCTTATCTTATATGGGCAATGTACTATCAAATAACATTCGCTCATGTTATTGCTCATGTATGGGAAAACCGTCAAAAACATTCGCTCATGCTATTGCTCATGTTATATGGGCAATACTACCAAATAACATGAGCGAAGCGAATGTTATTTGGTCATGTTATATGGGCAATATTCAACAAATAACATTCGCTTCGCTCATGTTATTTTATCTCTCCTCCCTATCATCTCCCCTCCTCCTCTTCTTCTCCTGAAAATCCTTTGTCTGCTTAATAGCCTCCGACATTGCTCTATCCACATGAACATGCAACGCGTTCAACTCTTCCTTTGGCGGTGCCGGGTCCTTTGGGAGTTTCTTCTCCAACACCTGTTCGATTCTCAAGTACATTTCCAAGTCGTACTGGGTGATAAGAGAGATAGACCTCCCCGAGCGCCCCGCTCTTGCAGTTCTCCCCACACGGTGGATATATGCCTTTGAATCCGTGGGAATGTCGTAGTTTATCACCACGTCGACCGACGGGATATCCAACCCTCTCGCTGCCACGTCTGTTGCGACCAAGATATTTGCCTGACCGCTCTTGAATTTGTTCAAGGACCCCAAACGCTGTGCCTGGGAGAGCTGTCCGTGCAACGGCACTGCGTGAAAGCCCAAGATTCTTGCCAAGAGACAACTTCTCTGGGCGTTTGCACACGTACGTGCAAACACAATGGTTGACTTGCCCACGTACTCGTTGAGGAGGTGGATCAAGTAGGTGTTTTTGTACCCGTCGCTCACCAACATCATGGACTGCACAAGGTTGTCTGCGGTCTGGTACTTTGTCGACACCGCCACACGCACCGGGTCCACCAACGACGCACGCTGGAGCTTGTCGATCTTGGAAGTCATTGTGGCTGAGAAGAGGTAGGTGTTTCTTTCACGGGGAATAATCTTGAGGATGCGGTCCAAAACAGGCCCGAAATCCATGTCGAGCAACCGGTCCGCCTCGTCCATCACAAGGTACCGCAAATTGCGCAAACTGAACCCCTTGGTGTGCTCCAAATGGTCCATGATACGCCCGGGCGTGGCCACAATCACATGGGGCTTGCGCATCAAGTCACGTGCCTGGTCCATCATATCCATCCCCCCCACGATGCACGCTGTCCTCACGCCCATATTTGCCCCTAAAGCATCGAACGTCTCCTTGATCTGGTACGCCAACTCACGGGTGGGCGCAAGCACCAAGCAAAAGTAGGGTGTTTGCGCGTGCCACAATGCCTGGAGGATGGGGATTGCAAAGGCCGCGGTTTTTCCAGACCCGGTCTGCGCAAGTCCAATGATATCTTTTCCAGCAAGCGCATGGGGGATGGCCTCGGACTGAATCGGAGTGGGTTTGGAGTACTTCATCGATTGCGTGGCTTCCAAAAGCTCGGGGATGAGGTCGAGTTGGCTAAAGGACTCGAACTTGGGAGGGGCATCGGGGTCGACCTCTGCAGCTTCAACTTCTTTAACATCAACTGTTTTAGTTTCTTCTTCTTTATTTCCCAATCCACCCTGTGTCTTCTCCTTTGCTGCCAAAGCTTTCCGTTTGATCTTCTCTGCCAACTCTTTGGTGGAGGTCTTTTGTTTCTTTGTAATCTTCATGAGATGCGATGAGCAAAAAAAATACGACTGAAAAGTTGTTTCCACTCATAGTAGAGATACTAGAACTATACAACAGACTATAGAAAACAGCAGATTGAAGAAAACAACATATTGAAGAAAACAGCAGATTGAGATAGAGATTAACTATAGAAAACAACAAGATCACTAGAGATTAATTAGAGAGAAACACTGAGATGCCCCGCCGTACTAAGAAGAGAACGCATACTAAAATCAGCGAAGAGGAGCTTGCGAAAATCCCCAGATCCATGGTGATTCGACTTGGACTGACGCTTCGCAACCACTCGCTAAGCCAGCTTGTGAAGGATTTCCGTTATGTGATGCAACCTCACACTGCGATCAATTTACGTGAGCGCAAATCCAACAAGCTCAAGGATTTTGTGGTGATGGCAGGCCCGCTCGGGGTTTCGGAAATGTTCATTTTCAACCAGAGCGAAGACACCGGCAGCATTTCTTTGCGTGTTGGCAAAATGCCGCGTGGACCCACGCTCCAGTTCCGCATCAATACGTACTCATTGATGAAGGACCTCCACCGGATTCTCAAAAAACCCAAGTCTGTTGGCAGGGACTCCAAGGAGTTCCTTGCCCCCCCATTACTTGTTCTCAATGGGTTCAAGACCAACGACACCCCACACGAAAAGTTGATGGTGACGGTGTTCCAGAACATGTTCCCCCCCATCCAACCCCAAAGCACCAAAGTCAGTGGAATCCGCCGTGTTTTGATGCTCAACAAGACGGAGGAGGGCGAGATCCAGTTGCGCCACTACGCAATCGACACCAAGTTGGTGGAGGAGCTGCGCAATATCAAAAAGCTCTTTAACCAAAAGAAAAAGTTGCCCAACCTCGGCAAGAGCAAAGATGTGTCGGACCTCATTTTGGACCCGTATGCCGCCGGAGGAATCACTTCCGACTCCGAGGTGGAGGACGATGCGGTTGTCGAGATCAAAAACGACGAGGAGAAGCGCGTGCGGGAAACTGCGGCTGTCGAGGCCCCAACCAGGAAAAGAGCCATCAAATTGACGGAATTGGGGCCCAGAATCAACATGTCGCTCGTGAAAATTGAAGAGGGGCTTGTGGGGTCGCTGAAGACGATATACCACGCTCACGTCAAGAAGTCGCCAGAGGAAATTCTCCAGTTGGAAAAGAAACACAATGAGTTGCTGAAGTTGAAGGCTGAAAGAAGAGCAAAGCAGCAGGAGAACTTGAATGCAAAGTTGGCCAAAAAGCAGGAGAAGAAGAAGAGAAGAAAGGAAAGACAAAGTGGACAAGATGCAAAGGCAAATGAAGATGAAAATGCTGAAGATGATTCTTCAGATTCAGATGCTCCGGTGATTAACCCGGAGGATTATGAAAACGATAGTGATTTGTTCAGCGAGTAGGCAGGAAGCTTTGTAGATGAGCTTCGCTCATCTATTGCAGAGTGCAGAGTATTTGCAGAGCATTCGTATATTTGCAGAGTAATAGAGTACTTGTATATTTGCAGAGTATTAGAGTACTTGTATATTTGCA
This sequence comes from Kodamaea kakaduensis, assembly GCA_030558435.1. NCBI lineage: Eukaryota > Fungi > Ascomycota > Pichiomycetes > Serinales > Debaryomycetaceae > Kodamaea > Kodamaea kakaduensis. Next base: position 5,081 of record JAJMSN010000053.1, read on the forward strand.
GAGTATAATTGCAGTGTAAGGTAGCGTGGTAACACTACCTTTACATTACTAGTAAATACACCATTTAAACAGACTGGCTGAATATGTAGTGTTATGAATATATGTGGTACCTGAAATCTTCACATCCTGGTTGTCTCAGATAAATCCCCGCTTTATAATTCATTACTAATCTTTTCCAAGACAGGCACCTCCGCTTTATATTTACAAATCTTATCCAAGATCCCATTAACTGCTACCAGTTTAGTTTGGCCTGACTCGGTTCCTCACTACAAACATAAATTAACTGATCTGCCCCTGTTTCTCATTTTCACTTTACATCTATTTCAATAGTTGAACTTTTTTTAGACAAGAATTATCTAAGAAGGAATTAAATTGTGTTCAAATTGAATTAACGATAGAGATATTGCTTGGTAATTGCTGGGTAATAGGTTGTTAGTATGTGGACAATTGCTAGCTTCGATCATCTCGCGGTAATCTCACTCACTTGATTTACTCATTTCGAGCCCTTGATCTCTAAATACAGCCATCATCACTTCATATTTCCCCTAATCCCAACTTTACTGATGGCTGAAACAGTCTACCGGATCCCGCTTTTTAAACACGTCGGCTAGCTTCTAGGTCCCGTATAATGGAAACTTGAAAAACCAGTCCTGTACTTTTTGTTCATTTTTTGTCGCCATGCGTAACCTCATACCCGCTTACCCCTACCAAAAACCAGTTTCCAATCTCTTTTGATACCTTTGAAGGTATGAGCGTGTTAATGTGGGTGTGTGAGAGTGAAGTTAGTATTTAGTACGATGCATTTGGCTTTGCCTGTACTGCTACTCTGTTCTCAGAGAACTTACTGGTGGTCCGGAAACTTCAATCAAGTGAGGCGCGAGGAGGCTTACCAGATTGTCACTAAGTGAATTTAAGCACAGAGTAAGCCGTATACACAACAAGATCCAGTCCGAGATTGTGGACCCTAAAGTAGATCTGAAGATTGTGTCCCTTTCGCTCTACTTTAAATGTTTCCTTTGCCGAAATCTCGTTTGCAGCCATTTGGACTGCATATAAGTGACTCAATCTGATACTCAAATCAACTCATTTTGCTACAAGGTGAATTGAATTATGGTACAACTTGAGCTATGTTAAGTTTTCAAGTATTTGAAGGCAAGTTGGAAAAGTATAACGGGTAGGAGACAGTGGGCGAAACGACCGGAGTTTCGTTATTGGTTGGTATGCAGTTGTTAACTGTTCGGATGCTGTTCAGAAGTTCAGATGCTGTTCAGAAGCTCAGATGCTGTTCAGAAGTTCAGATGCTGTTCAGAATCTCAGATGCTGTTCAGAAGTTCAGATGCTGTTTAGATGCACTGTCAGAACTGTTCAATCGAAAAAAACTATCTTGCTTCGTTCTGTTTGTGGATCATTTGGCAGCTACGGCTTAATGATCGTAAATGTATATTAGAACTTTACAGTTGCAGTAATTTTAGATATCAAATAGATCCCTTGTAATAATGTACACAATGGGAAAAGTAGAGCCTGGCACAGATTTACTCGGAACTTCCATTAGCACGCCTTCCACTAGCACGCCTTCCACAAAAGCTCATAACCAGATAGTATTTTAGACTGAAGCCGCATTGATGATACTTCCGAAATATCCGAGTCGTCACCTTTGAACGATCGATAACTTTAATATCCATCACCGCAATCTACTACGTTTGCTCCGATGTACTGCAGTACAACTTTGCTAACGTCGAGGAGGATTTCCAAAATGGCGAATAAAGGGATTTCAATGTCCTGCCCTACTCCCACATGGACCTAAAATATCGGCAATGTCAGAAAATCTATTGAAACGTCCATGCCGAACTTGGACACATTTTATCTTACGTTTCTATATCCTGCAATGGTTATGTCTTCAGATTGTACCTTCAATCTGTCTCCACAAAGAATTGCAACCTTGACACAAACATGAAGATTAATCTTTGGTGGCTTCTCTTCGCATTCGTCTAATTATGTGTTATACTGGAATGTGCCACAGATGAAAAAACATTTGTCGCCAGTTGAGATTGCCAAAGTCGAAGAAGTCACATAGAAAGTTATTTAGCAGTGAACCAGATGCTGATTGGTCTCAGCCAGGTGAGGCGCCATCCTGAATCGTTTATGGTGTGACTGTTGCGTCATTGTTATTTGGTATACCCAGTAATCAGCATTACATTCATAAAAGCTTAAAGTTTGATCTTATGAGCTTGCATCGTCAATTTTTGAAGTTGGCAAATTGGCAAATTGACAAACAGCTTGCAAATTGGCAAACAATATCGCTCCCCTCAATTCATCAAATTTCCATCAAATATTCAACTTCCCATCATCATGGCCAATGGTTTTTCCAATTATAATTTTGGGTGCAAAAAACTCTGATGCAATCTCGGTTGGAACCAAAATTCAGGCATACACAAAAGATTAACTACATGGTGGTTGAGAGATATTTTAAACTATAGACGTTTTGTCATCAACACAGCAGCTTAGATGTTACAATAGCATGATACCGAAAAATGCAGACACAATGGTCCACAGATAAAAGTTTGTAGAGCCCACTCCCGCCGATTGAGTACTTTTCGAGCTGCCACTAGCACTTGAGCCTCCGCTCATGCTGCCTGAAGTACTTCCACTATTGCTGGCTATTTTTCCTTCTTGCGATGGTGTGCCAGAGGCAAAACTTGTAGCTTCGGAGCCTGATACTGTCTCTATTTCAAAGTCACTTTCTGTGTATGGATCACCTACCTTAACAGGGGCAACAAGTGAAGCACTAGGCACGCTGGAAGAAACAGTCACGATATGCGAGTCATTTGACATCTTCCTTTGAGCCAACGACACCTCTTGGGCCTCAAGATCAAACACAGCGTACAAGTACTTCATGACATTTGCTCCAAAAATGTTGTAATCGCCCTCTCCAACATTGAGATAACACGATCCATTTGAAGATTTGGTGATGAAGGCACTAAAAGGAACCTGGATTTCCTGTCCGCCAAAGTTGAAAGCAAAGTTCTTGTCATCTTTGGGACACGAGATTTGCCCATCATCCGACGCCTTGAACTCCTCTGAGAAACGGTCAAAGTAATCGTACTGCAAGTGGGTTGTGGTGTATGTGACATCCAAAATCACTTCTATACTTTTATTAAGTACGCGACGGTTGAAAGCCACCAGGTTCATAGCAAATGCGATCGCACCCGTATCACCATCGGTGGGAATCATTGGAAGAGTCACCAATGTTCCCTCATACTTGGCATCGTCGACTGCACCAAACAAGATGTGGCCGGGGCTTCCCTCCTCACTCGAGTCGAAATAGACCGAGTACAAGGCTTTGGAAATGAGTCCTTGGCTCTTCATCTTGAACGGGAGATTCTCATAGGTGAATTCACCAGAGCTTACCGAGGCGTTTGAGCTCTCAAACTCGGGCAACCCAAGCCCAAGAGCACCCACTGGGTTCCTTGTGGTATTGACCACCCCAAGGGTGAGATCTTTAACGGAAATGTCTCCAAATTCAACGGTATCTTGACCCCATGCACCAAGTTGTTTTTTTTGGTAGCCAACGAATACGCTCGATGAATTGGCTTTGAAGGATTTCAGATCAGCAGTGTTGAATGACCCGAACTTGGCACATGAAGTCGGTTCATAGTATTTAAAGCCCTCGGTGAAAAGACAAGAATAGTGGGTGCAGGTGTCTATGTATTTGGAGGTTTCAGTTGAGTAAGCCCGAGGAGCAAGAGTAATTGAGGCAGAAGCACCAGAAGAAGTAGCATCAGTAGTCTCTGTTCCTGTCTCCGTCTCTACTCCTGTTTCTGTCTCCGTTTCTGTCTCCGTTCCTGTCTCCGTTCCTGTTTCCGTCTCCGCTGATTCAGTCTCCGTTGACTCCTCATCATCATCAGAATAATCAGAATAATCAGATTCAGGATAAGCAAAACACACTACATCACTTGAGACCACCCACAAGTCCAGGGAACTCAACTGGACACTCACGCTTATGGGTTCCGTACCACCAATAGATATGTTTGTAGCGTAAAACCCAATCTGATTCGAATCTGACCAATAGCCCCCGAATGGATTGGCTGAGTTGTCCAAGGTGAGCCATTCCAAATCAAGTACGATTGCATCTCTTTTTTGCAATCCCATGGCACCAAGTGCCCATAGCGCAATAATCCACTTCATGGTGATTATAACCTAGCGGCCGGCGGGTTTATATAAAATTACATCGAAGCATGTTTGCCACCATGCGTTTTGACAGTAAATGAGAAGCCAGAATGGTGAATGTCATTTCGTGCACAAAACAACCAACAAACATCAACATTCCAAACATCAACCAACAAACGTCCACAAAGCCATTGAAGCATCAAAGTGTTCAAACTTCTAGTTGTTGAAGTACTGCCATCGACGGTAGCTACCATTTAACCAGGCCTAGTTTCATGACCAATCCCTCGAAAAATCCTCTGAGTACCTTGAAATTGCCTTTGGCTTTAATGTGAAGTTTTTTCGCAACCATTTTTTGAAACATGAGAATAATCAGCCAACTTGATAAGATAGAGTGTAGAGCACAAAAGGGCTCAGTTGTGTAGTTTAGTGTAGTTAGTGAGTTTAGTGTAGTTAGTGTAGTTTAGTAGTTAGTGTAGTTTAGTGTAGTTAGTGTAGTTTAGTAGTTAGTGTAGTTTAGTGGAGTAACTTATTAAGGTTTTGTGAAGATGTAGGTTTTGGGAATTTTAAAGTTTTAGGGAGTTCGATGCAGATTGTTTTTGGTAGGAATGCACCTAGCCGAGTGATGCACGCAAAATTGCAACCATGAATAAAATGCAAATTGCAACCATGACAAAATTGCAACCATGAATACAAACCATCGAAGAAGGGGGGGATTCTCAAACTATCAAAGAGGACACCAACGATGACATCACTTATGGAAATGTAATAAAATCCGGAAATATCAAGACGAATTGTACTTCACATGGCCTTACCAGCCTACATTTACCCAGATGTTGTTGAACTGAATAATCATTGGTTCCACTATTCCACTAGTGCAATGAGAATTGTTCATTATCCCACAATATTCATCCCGCAATTCATCCCGCAATTCATCCCACAATTTATCAAAGCATCATTGCTACTCTGGTATGTCTACATATTCAGAAATAGCTCTCATTCCCAAATCATGGAGATTCTACGTCAACACTGAGGTGTTTTATACGTGACCTTTGCTTGTCCTTTGAACTGTATTTTTACACATGAGCTTCGCTCATGTGTAAATTGTACGACAACACTCGCTTCGCTCTTGTCTAGAGGTAACACATGGTTACTTCCTCAAGATGAATTTCATCAGCGCTGAGGTTGCGACTCCGGTTTCATCTCTGATCGCATGTACACCAACCGTTACAACAAGTCTTCTGGCGGCCGTCGCTGCTGCGTTTTCTCCCGTGGGCCAACCTTCACCTTGGGAGAGTATCAGCCAGATTTTGTTCTGAGGTGGCAGCACCAAGGTCTCTAGGAGAATTTCTTCTCAGTCGCTGTAGCACATCTGGATCCGGTGTCGATTGATTTTCAGTAGTGGGGGACGACATATGAATGAGGACATATCCAGGAAACTACTCCTTTTCTTGTTGATTTGCCTTTCTGTGCAAAATTTGCGGCAATTCACATTCGCTTCACGTACTTCAAATATTGTAAAGTCCAAGGGTCCATTAGAGCGCATGTACTAAGACTATTCTAGCCCCTTAAAGTAGTTAGTCAGCCCTTAAAATTGGTCAGCCCTTGTAATAAACTAGATACGTCCAGCTCCACCCGCCGAAAATGGCTGTTTTTAGCATGGTATCCACAAGATTTGAGTTGAAACCTGCACATCTCAGGTTCTCCGAATAGGACAGGGCCAGCTTGCACCTCACATGGAGTGTAATTGGGTGTAATTTTAGCTGTTAACAAACCACTATATCCAGAAACAATAGGCTGTGAAGGTTATGAAGCGTGAAGACTGATTAAAAGATACACATGTACTGTGCGCTGTATAAACAAGTGCCTGCTTCTGTTAGCCTAAGTCTATTGATGAAGATCTTTCTCAAACAAAAAACACTCTAAAAAATGGACGAGATAGGAATCGAACCAATGACCTTCTCCTTGCAAGGGAGACGCGCTACCAACTACGCCACACGCCCAATTACGAAAAACTTCCAAAAATTGGAGACCACACTGTGCAACACCCTTTTTAGCTGTGGTTGGATTCAGGCGTTTATAGAGTCGTACAACCAATGAATAGGTTTCCCTAGCTGAATATAATGTAGTCTGAAGACTAGATATCTTATTACACCGAAGGCAGATCAAACAGAACTTTACAAGAGTGTGATGTCATAAATATTAATGTTGTTGAGGAGTGCGATGGGGCAGAGAGACTGAGCAACACGACCAACACTCGGAAAACTCGCAACCCTCGGAAAACTCGCAACGCTCGTGGTTGCTCATATGACATATTCTAGTCGGAACTCAACTCTATCACCAACCTGTCCAATTTTGCTGCCACATTTGCCAATTCCACCAGCAATTTCAAGCAATCCACAAATGCCATCTGTGATTTTTGTAGTAAAGCAGGTGGAAACCTACTGAACTGGTAAATAGGGTCTCTTTCCAAAGAAACCACTTCTTTTTCAATCACAAGACGGTTTCTTAGTTGTTGCAGCAAGTCACCGATTTCAGTTGATCCATGACTCTTGGTTTTGTTGCTTATCTCCTCAATCTCTTCCTTCTCCTCAATCTTCTTGCTCTCAATCTTCTTACTCTCAATCTTCTTACTCTCAATCTTCTTACTCTCAATCTTCTTGCTCTCAATCTTCTTGCTCTCAATCTTGCTTTCAATATCTTCCTTCCTCTTTCTCTCCCTCCTCTCTCTATCCCTTTTTTTGGCTTCCTCTATACCCTTTTCCAAAGTAAACCTCCCTTCATTCACCTCAATTGTCGCGCATGCGTTGTAAGGTCTTCGATCAAACATGTCGGGCCCAAACCGAGCTGTATTTCTGAAATTCGCCGAGCTGAGCCTGAGGAATGCATTGGCATACGCTTCCGAATGTTTCACAGCGATATCTTGGTATTTCTCAACCAAGTCCAACAATTCAATGGTCTTTTGATCTCGCAGCATCGAAATGTGATTGACAGTTGGAGGGTCAAGTTTGAAGTCAAGTTTAAGGTTTCAGTTGACTAGTAATTAGCCAAGTATTCTGGGCTGTAAAGGCTCTGAGCGTATTCGTCTCAAGTAATAGTTTGTCGTCTGGAGAAAAAGGTGATAGAAGCCGATTCCACGAAAATAACTAAAATGTAAAATGGTAACTAAAATGTAAAGTGCAATTTAACCTGTAAAAAGATGATAACCTGCACTTATAGACTGAATTGTTGATGCTGAAGATAGAGAAAGCAGCAATGAGATTACTTGGTGTCTTTTCGTAGACATTTGCAGTAATCATGCTGCCTCAGTCATCAAACTTTTTATTCACCTAACCACAACACTTCAACAACACTCAACCTCACTTCAACAACACTCAACCTCACTTCAACAACACTCAACCTCACTTCAACAACACTCAACCACAATGCAATCTCTTAAAATCGATACCCCTTGGGTATCAAGGGAAGCTCATTCACTCAAAAGAATCTATAAGAAATTCAACTTCATTGGAACACTAAAAATCACTGCTGCGCACAGCTGTCGGAATGTCTGAAAATCACAGAAATTTGTATCAGGAGACGTTTAGCTGCAAGCAAAGTGAATCGAGAGAAAGTGGCCGGTTTGCCTTTGGTTTCTCGATTAACCAATAAATTTGAAAAGTTCCTATTAGGGGTATTGGTATAGTAACTTACGCTGATAATGAGCAAAAGCGAACAATTCGCTTCGCTCATAGTTACAAGAACACCTGCCTCATAATTTAAAAATCGACCTACGATAGAGAGGTTGAGTGACCCATTAGGTTGAACCTCTTATTAATTTCAGGGATAATCCCACTAGGACCTGGGCGAGCTTGAGGCTGGTAGCAGGAATCCGGTGTTCTATAAGTAGGGTCTTGGATGCACTCTGTAGGCGTCATAGTACCTCAAGATCAGACTGTTAAGGTGTACTTGATAATACAGGTATAATTCACCAATTATGGTTACTCATATAGTTTGGCAAATATCCAAAGATTGGCAGAAAATTTGCAGCTACTTGAAAAGAGAGATAATTACCAACAACGTTTCAGCTTATTTCACAACTGAGCGATGCTCAGTTGTCACAATTTTTACTCCTGATCGTACACGTTGTATATATTAAAGTGCAATCAGAGATAATCACTCACTCACTCACTCGCTTCGCTCGTTCGTTCGTTCGTTCGTTCGTTCGTTCTACAATCTAATAAATTGGCGTATATTGAAGTATCCAACTCAATTGGACTAAATCTATATCGACATATAACCAACCCTATCTTTCGTCAGATAGTAGGCCACAGGCCTGAATCATTAATCATCTCCGGGGTAACCAGAGGTTGCAATTTCACACTGTTCCGTAAAAACAGTTCTAATCGCTTAGTAGTTTCTTCTCTTCTTGGCAGCAGCAGAAGTCGTCGAGGTGGAGGTCGAGGTGCTGGAGCCGAACAAGGAGCTGAGAAGACTGGCAATTGTGCTGATGATGGAGCCACCGTTGTTCTCCAACCAGGTGAGGGCAGAGGACAAGATACCAGAAGACGAGAGCCACGAGAAGATGGTCTTACCAATGCTCAAAGCGTCGTTGATGTAGGTGGTTGGGTCCTCCAAGAACTTGTTCCAGATGGTCTCGATGAGTGGGGAGATGGCGGAGAACAAGGTGGAGATGATGGAAGCGAGGTCTCTCTTGGACAAGTACTCATCGGTACCCATGTGGCTGAGGTCAAGGTTGGAGATGGCCTCGTAAGCTCTGGCCTTGAGAGCAGCAACCTCTGGGGTGTCAGCAGAAATATCTCTCTTCTGGTTAAGAGCAACGATGTCGTTGAGGAAAGTCTTGATGTCTTCGACGTTGGTTCTCTTGACGAAGGTGAGCTCGCTAGAAGCGATAGGAGCGACCTGAGCACCAGTGTCCAAAGGAGCAGCCTGCACAGCAACAGAGGAGGCGAGAACAGCCAAAGCGGTGGTGGTGGTGAACTTCATTGTATTTATTGAGATAGGCGAAAGTGTAAGCGGATGCAGATGCGAATGCTGATGATGAGAAAACACTGAGGAAGACAAGTATTTATAGTGTTGATGATGATGCTGATGATGAACGATCGGTGGAAGGCTGAGGTGGTGGAGATCGAGAAAAAATTCCGAGTTGGGCAAAGTTGCAAAATGTATTTCCCAATTGGGAAAGAAGGCTGCGACACGGAACGAAATAGGAAAGAAAAAAGATTAGGCGGAAGGTCAAGGACAAAGGTAGAACGATGGAAAAGGTAAAAGAACAAAGGCGAAAACGGTAAGATAGCAAAAGAAAAGATTCGAGGTGGAGAAGATCATCCAAGAAAAAAAGAAGACAATTAACTAAAACCGTTAGGGGTGCAAGGTGTAAGGTGCGATAAGGTGCGATAAGGTACCATGCACGGAGCGGAGAAGATGGAGAAATGTAGGATGGTAGACAAAGGTGAGATGGCAGATAAAGGTGAGAGACAGATAAAGGATGGCAGAGGATGAGAAGGAGACATGAATTGCGCTCGAGATAAGTTGTTGCACATAAGTTACCCAATCAAGGTGGTTTCAGATGATTCATGTGAACATAGCGATCAAAAAGGAAGTGAAAATTAGTCCCAATGGGGTGAAGACAAATTTAGAAACAGAGAAGGAGGGAGGAGGGATTAGAGAAGGGGGATGAGGGAAGAAGAGCAGAGGAGGAGTAGAGAAGGAGGGAGGACGAAGGAGAGAAGTACAAAAGAGTTGAAAAGATGTCAGAGTAGAGAAGCCCCAAAAAGTACATTTTCCACAAGGTGTGGGTTATTATGGTACAGGTTTACAGCCAAGATCATTCTTTCATGTACATGGAAGATGGAGCGGAAATGGAGGAACGTAAAGTAGCGTAAAAGTAGCGTAAATTTGAAACAGTCGAGAACAAGGTGAAAAAATGGGAAGTGAAAAAATAATGGAAAGTTGGAGAAAAGTAGCCAAATTTTGTAAAATACACAGTCAAATTCTTTTATTACTCCTTGCAACACCAGTTCCTTTTTACCCAATTCGTTTAGTGCAATCCCAAATCTCTTTGCAATCCCTCTCCTTTAGTTTGCAATCCCAATTCTTGCAAATCCCGTTCACTGCGTTCTTTTCCGTGCACCTTGTAGGACATGGGGTGCGTGTTCAGGGGTACTTAGCCGAGATTTAGACTTGAATAGACTTGAATAGACTCGAATTGAATAGACTTGAACCAAACAGAGGCTGGTCATTGATGGGTGACGCAGGAATCGGGAGGCTTTCAGACATGTGGAAATTGCGGGGTCGAAAAACTGGATGCAAAATCACAGTATCGAATCAAATGACCTGAGAACTGAGAAATACTAGATTTTCTGAGAAATACTACATTCCAAAGGGACAACTGAGGATGACAAGTTTCACAATGCACAATTGAGTTATAATGATCGTGGGTATCTTAATTGGGTTATCATGAGTAATCGGGTATCTTGATTGAGTAAATGATAATCATGGGTTAATTGAGTACTTGGAGTCTACTTGAACTAAATGACTGTATGGAATTAAGGTGCAACCCACATTCATGAGAGAATGCAACCATACATTCTCACAATTATACAAGCTACATTCTCACAATTGTACAAGCTACATTCTCACATTCTGAACAAGCTGTACATTCTCACAACTTGTATAATTTGTGAATCTCACAATTGTACATTCTCACAACTCATAGATCGCTCCGCTCATCTATGTATCTATGTTCCCCATGTTAAGCATGGATGAGCCATAGATTCGCTTCGCTCATCTATGGCTCATCTATGGCTCATCTCACAATTTGTACAAGCTATACAACCTCTTGTACTCCTCCGGCGGTACCAAAGCCTTAAACCCCTTCTTTGAGTTTGACCCAATTAACTGCTGTTCCTGCTCAGATCTCTTCCCCTCCTTCATCTGCTGGCCATAGTGCCAGATCAGGTATATGAGTTCCTCTTCTCCTAGCTGGTGCGAAGCTTTGCCTGTGTACACCACCTCGGCTAAATCGTGTAGAATATTCGCCGTGAGCCCCCACACATCGTAGATTTTTTCATCTGTGGTGGAGTCGCGGCGGCTGCCCTGGCGCCCCCATTCCAGAGAGTGATTTTCCTCATCGCTAGAAAGTGCCTCCACTGCACGGAGCCATTCTGCCTCATTGATACTGTGTTGGGGAAAAGTATAGCTTCGCAAGTTCCATGGAATGCCCCCCCAAGACACTTTTGCAGAGGACCTATCAATGGCTTCTAGGGGAGAAGTGTTTTTGGTATTTTCAGTAGACTCTTCAGCGGTATTTTCAGTAGACTCTTCAGCGGTATTTTCTCTAGATACTTTAGTTTCTTCAGTTTCGTCACCTTGCTCTTTTTGCTCTCTTTTCACTCTCTTTACCCTCACTCCTTCCAGTCCCTTTACGCTCTCTTTCTCCACTTCCTTTACTTGTTCCTCCCCCACTGGATACAAGAAATCTCTCAACGGACATGAAAATATCAGGGACGACTCGCCCGGATTCAAGACCAAATCCAAAGTCTCTACATCTGGCAAGAACCCCACACATGGTCTCACTGCCGAGAACGTCCGCGATAAATACGAGGGCATGATATTGAGGTGCTCGATCTCAAACCCGTATTTCGAGAGCAATTCCGCATTGTTGCGGTGCAACCCAATTTCCTCGTGCATTTCCCGTCGGGCCACCTGCCACTCTGATTCGAGACCAGTATCGGCCTTTCCACCCGGAAGCGAGATGTGCCCGGGGAAGGTTCGCAATTTGGAGGAGCGTTTGGTGAGGATCACACGGAGCTCGCCGAGATTACCCACAAAGAGAAGTATGAACACCAGCGCTCTTCTCAGGAGGGGAAGTCTATGCCATATGGATTGGGCGGACCCTTGGTAGTTGGAAAAGGGATAGGACAGGAGTTTAGAAAGTAGTTCCTTTTCCATAGTGGTGAGGGTGTGTTATGAGTGAAGTTGAATTGATGAGTGAACCAATGGTTTATCTTTGATTTATGTGAATGTGAGTATTCAATTGAATGTGAGTTGAAACGTTCAATGTTTAATGTGAATGTGAATGTTGAATGTTGAGTGAATGTTGAATGTGTATGTTGAAATTGAACGTTTGAAGTGAACGTTGAATCGATCTAAATGCCCTCTTTCAGTGAACAGTCGTTTATGTCTATTGACTGTAATTTGGGTGAACGTGATTCATTTTTTTACTAGATTCGGCTTAGAGGGAGTGTGAAGGTAGACGTTGAGTTGTAAAGTAACAGTGGTACGACCAGAGTAAAAAAGATGTGAATATGTGAAGTGATAGATGAAGATGAATGAAGTTACGAAGTAATTGATGAAGATGAAGTGATGAAGTAATTGATGAAGTAATGAAGTAATGAAGTGATGAAGTTGACGAAGTATCTGAACTGTAAAATAATGGGGGTATGTCGAATAAGCCTCATTATCAATCTGCCCAGGCTGGTCAGTAAGAAGGCTGGTCAGTGAAACCAACGACAATCAGACACACGAGCGGATGTTATTGAACTTCAACACATAAAGACTGCTTAGTAATATTGCGGAGAGAAATTTGACGAAAAGGGAAATGCCCAGGGACCCGACATGCAGTACTTTATACAGTACTTTATACAGTACACTTTACACACTTTACACACTTCGTACATGAAATACTTAAGCACACACTATACACTTAGTACATATCTCACAGCTCACATTCAGTAGATATTTGATTTCATCCTACCCCAGAACAACACCCTCCAGCCTGCCTGAATAAGCTTTGACATATGCGGCTTAATTAACGTTTGACAATAGGGAGTGGTTGAGAGTTAATGGATTGGAGTGGATTGGAGTGGATTGGAGTGAATAAGAGAGAATGAGTAGATGGTAGCAGAATGAGTAAGTAGTATAGGGAGTACCCATTAAATGTGTATGATCATTCATAACATTTATGGCTCATGGCTATTTTTAGTCTAGGTAGAATTTACGGATAATCAGCATAATCAGTTTATACAGCTTATACAGTTCGGGTAGTTTACGGATAATCTAAAGTTCGATTTCGTAATTATTCATTCGTTCGGAACAACAGGAGCAATTGTATCATTAAGGTTCATTGCTTGAAAATAAGACTTTTCGTTTGCAATTTCACTTGAAAAAACACAAAAGCAGAGCAAAAGTATTCACAATGTGGACTATGGAATGTAGATTCAATGTAGATGATGTAGATCAGGGAGTACTTGTTCTACCTTCACTTGCGACTTTAAGTTTGCATTGGGTTTGACAGTGGGTGACACATTCCACTCGTGGGCTCGCTCGTATGCACAATGACATCACAACGGCAACGGTAAGGCCAACCTTGTTTGATGCCGAGCATCTCATCGCGTTACCAGCAACCCCTCACCCGAGACTGCCGCAGGAGGATAAGAGCAGGATAGGAATGAATAAGATTGAATATTACAGATTGGAAACTGAAGATTGAACATTGATTGTAGTGAAGATGGACGAACAAGAGAAAAAACCACAAACCCCCGAACCACAAGTAGGGAACGACATAGAGCAAGAAATTGAAGACGAAATTCAAGAGGAAATACAGGACAATATAACCAATACAATGATTGATAGAACATTAACGAATGCAAGGTAGGTAAGGTAAGGTGGAATACAGAAAAGGTATAAGGATACAGGAGGAGGCAGTGTGACGGGTGAGGGTGACAGGGTGACAGGGTGAGGCCTGAAGGGCGGAGATAACTCCACCAGCTAATCACGCATGGAAGGCTCGGGTGAAAAAATGTCCGAAAAAAGAAAATGCTTATAAAGGTGCAATTCCCAAACAGACGTGAAACCAGAAAAAAGGCCAATAATAGCACCAGGCAAGGGTACAATCAATTGGTACCTTAACAGTCACTATTTATTAGTACTATCTACTATTACTAGACTATCTACAGTCAATCCATTAGTCACTAGTCAATCACTACACTAGTACTATCTACTAGTACTACTAGTACTCTACTATCTACTAGTACTCTACTATCCACTAGTACTAGTCAATCACTAGTCAATAACTAGTCTAGTCTTATGCTCCTTTCACAGGTTTTACTTGCCAGTGTCGCTCTTGCGTGGTCTCCTACTGGAGGCTATGCACCTGGTAAAATCGATGGTCCCTCTGGAAACCAATCGCTCATTAGAAATTCACATGGACTTTCTTCGCTGGAATATACATGGGTTACCGAACGTAACAAGGTCACCGACCTGAACCTCATTAGTTTCCTCAAGAATGCCAACATGACGGACTTTGACCCCGAGGATTTCATCAACAACAAGGCCAACCGCAGTATTCGTATTGGTGTTGCCTTTTCTGGAGGTGGGTACCGTGCGATGCTTGCCGGTGCCGGGCAGCTTTCGGCGCTCGACTCACGTACAACTGGAGCCAACAACTACGGGTTGGGAGGTCTTTTGCAAGCGTCCACTTACCTCGTAGGTCTCAGTGGAGGTAACTGGTTGGTTGGAACCATTTCCATGAACAATTTCACTTCTGTGGAGGACATTTTAAAGTACGGCCAGATCTGGGACCTTGAGCACTCCATCATCAATCCCGGAGGCCTTAATCTCGTCAAAACCTTCAAGTACTACAAGGATATCGACGATACTTTGGACGACAAGAGAGACGCTGGTTTCGACGTGAGTTTCACAGATGTCTGGGCACGTGCACTCCTGCACCAGTTCTTTGCCAACCTTTCCGATTACGGTGCAGGGCTCACATGGAGCACTTTGCAGAGCAGTCTGGTGTTTACCCAGCACCAGATGCCCTTCCCAATTGTAGTGGCTGATGGACGTACACCCGGAACGCTTGTGTTGGACGACAACTCGACAGTTTTCGAGTTCAACCCATTCGAGATGGGATCCTGGGACCCTAATTTGCACTCCTTCACCCAGGTCAAGTACCTCGGAACCAACACCACAGGTGGGTACTCCGACAATGGTACTTATATTGGAGGATTGGACAATGCTGGGTTTGTGATGGGAACTTCGTCGTCGTTATTCAACCAGTTCTTGTTGCAGATCAACACAACCTCGCTTCCTCTGTACATCACCGATGTCATCACCTCCATTCTCAAAAAGGTTGCAAAGGCAGAGAATGACATTGCGGTTTATGAACCCAACCCATTCTACCAGACGAGTCTTGGGACGCTTTCGTCGATTGAAAAGAACTCCTCCCTCTATCTCGTGGACGGAGGTGAGGACGGACAAAACGTGCCATTCTACCCGTTGATCCAGCCAGAGAGAAAAGTCGATGTGATCTTTGCGTACGACAACTCGGCAGATACAACAGGGTCGTGGCCCAATGGAACTTCGGCGATCGCAACCTTCCACCGTCAATTCGGAACCCAGGGCAACGGAACCATCTTCCCGTACGTTCCAGATGACCGCACGTTCCGTAACTTGAACCTCACGGCAAGACCCACCTTTTTCGGGTGCGATGCAAAGAACTTGACTTCCTTGATCCACCGCAATGGTTCTTCCAACTACACCGTGTACGACTCGCCGCTCGTGGTGTACACCGCCAACAGACCGTTCTCGTACTGGTCCAACACTTCCACCTACAAGATGCTGTACGACGAGGACGAGAAGCGTGGAATGATCAGAAACGGGTTTGAGACCGCAAGTCGCTTGAACCACACCCTTGACTCGGAGTGGGCGGCGTGCGTGGGATGTGCAATCATCCGTAGAGAACAGGAGAGACACGGCATCGAACAGTCGGACCAGTGCCAGCAGTGTTTCGAAAAGTACTGCTGGAACGGTGACTTGGACACTTCAGACGATCCGGGTGTGAACTTTACAACTGAGGGTACGACCTCGGGTCCTGAGGATAAGTTGTCGGGCGCGGGCATGTTGAGAGTCTGGAGAGCAGGTTATGGTTTGGTGGTGGGTGTGGTTGTGGCGATGGTGTTGTAATGACGAACGAACGAACTCGAGCGAAGCGAGTGAGTGAGTGAGTAGTGAGTGAATAAGTCAGTGAGTGAGTGGTGAGTAAGTGAATGAGTGATTCTCTGAAAACACATTCACTCTTTTGAGTTTAACGAATCTGGAGTTCCAGTAATTGAGCATTGATTAATAAGTTAATCTACGATAGTTTGATATAGATGGGTCAATCTGAGGGGTATAGATAGTCAAATTATCGAGATTAATAAAGATATGAATGATTAAAAGAACATTTGAGCGAAGCGAAATTGTTCCAGAACTAAAGGAGGAGTGTTCCTGAAAGGAAAAGTCCAGAAAAAGAGTATCATCCAGAAAGTAATAGTGTCACGTTCCAGAGTAAGAGTGTTGTTCCAGAAAGGCATAGTGTTGTTCCAGAAAGTAAGTGTTCCAGAAAAGTAATGTCACGTTCCAAAAAAATAAGTACCACCATCGTCAAGTGCTCTATTGTTCAGAAAAAAGAGTACATCATTGTCCATGGTCAAGAGTGTTATTAGGATAAGTAACAGTGCATTGTCGAGTCTAGAAGATTGCGCATTACGCTTATTTTCGAGAGTCTAGAAATCAGTTTGAGAACGTTTGATTATAATTTTTGTCCAAAAATTTTTGTCGAGTGAAGACTAAAAGTTTACGATTTAATGACAATGGGAGGTTGAAGCAGACAATAATGTATTTGTGTGCCGCCCCCCTCAGTACGAAGTAGTACTCAGTAGTACTTAGTATACATGGTACTAGTATACATACTCAGTATACATAGTGCTCAGTACATAGTACATAAGGTATTCATATTTAGTATACATAGATAGCTCAGCTGGTATTGAGCTAATGATCATCTTCAGTAGACGTCTCATTAGGTCCCATAGCACCTGATCTAAATGCGATGTTCAACAGTGCAAGATAAGAGTGGCTGGTTGCTTTGGCTGCAAATTTGATTATGTAATATATTTGTAATCACGTGTGAGAAAGTGCTATAGCAAACCACGAATAGTTGAAATCATGAGGGAGTTCTTCAGGCATTTCATCTATTGCAGTTGCTTTGTTAGGTATTATGCTCGTTCATCGCTTGCAGTTGCACACATAATCGCTCCTCTTAGGTGTAAGTATTGACTCAACATCACTTACTATTAGTCTTGTGCAATTTAATGTCTTCTTTAACATCGCTTTACTTAGTGCTTATGCATTTTAGTCTTGATGTTTTCAATACGAACCAAGCGAACGTCCTTTATTTGAGCTCAAAATGGCTTTTCAAAATGGCTTTTCAAAATGGCTTTGCTAGTTGGGTGGTGGCTTTTCCCCATATTGTCCCCACCTACCCCTCACTACCACCTCACCTCATTTCCACTTCCAATCATATCCAGCCCCGCTCACATCATCAAAAAAGCCTCAATCTCAGTCACACCCCGTTTTCATTTTTCACCATTTTAGTACAAAAGTTACAGACAAGTTCAGTATACGAGTACAGTGTGTACAGTTCCAACAACATGTTCAACAAGTTAGTATCACAAACAGTACGACATCTCGGCGTCCCAATGCATCTAATCGTGCACAATCCACAAGCGAGTGAACACTTTTTGTGCCGCGAGCTTATCTGGATATTTGTGTAACTATGGCTGTGGCTGCAACTGTCAAGAATACGAAAATTTACCAATGGCACAGCTCTTCACTATCTTCTCACTTCTTTCTACGTTTGTCCATTACTACGACTTTTCCCCCACCAGTACCACTAATTCCCACTAATTCTTCACTGCCACTACACTACACCTCCACTACTACTTCTACACTACTATACCACTACCACTATTAGTCCACAATTACTACTACTCCACCACTACTACTTCTCCACCATGAAAACTGCCACCATTGACAAAGACCTCCACTTGTTCGAACCCATTCGACTCGCAACCTCACCATTGGCATATTCACCCACCATCAGGTCCTCGCCATATGACGAACCCTGCCATTTATTGCAATTGGATAGACTTTCACCCGAGTACAAAGCCCTCCTGTTGGCGTTGCAATCGCTTGAAGTCACCACGCGAAAGTACGCCTTTGAGCCCTACGCGGAGGCATTCAACATTTCCACCGTAGTGGACTTGGCCCGGGAGTACGGCGCCGAATTGGGTGCAAAATTCGTCAACACCACCGCGTATGTCATAGCTTTTAGAAGTATTCTCCACGAAGAGGTCCAGACCCTGGCCGAGAAAAGACAGTACCTTGCGGATGTAGACAAGGCGTCGCACCGAGAGGCCAACGAGAGCGGAGGGCTCTTGAAGTATTGGTTTGGAACCCCGGACGATGAGAATGCGCAGAATTTGGCAACTTGTTGGTGGACCAGCAAACACGATGCGGTCAGGGGGGGGGGAGGTCAGGTACACAGGGAGGGGATGCAGAGGGTGAGACTGTGGTATAAGCACTGGAAGGTGGAGGAGTATATTTTGGAGATTGGTGAGGGGTATAGTTTTAGAAGGGTGCAATAGACTGAAAACTACGAAAACAACTTGCGAAGCGAGTTTTCAGTTGTTTTCATTTCTATGAGCTCTTTGTTTTCAGTTGTTCCTTCTATACAAAATTGAACAAAACTTGTATACTTTGCTCATGCAATTGTGATTGAGAAAATGAACTCTGAAATGTGCAAATGTGCGCTCTGAAAAAACATTTCCATACATACGAAAATTACATAGCAATAAAACGAATTTTCTATTTTTTCCAATTTACCTCTGGAACGTTCAAATTATAATTAATCCCTTGCTATTCGTAATTTTTCGTATAAAAATTTTATTCATCTTTTAAGGTTTGCCTTGATTGCTCCCCACTACCTCATCCCTCACAACTCCCTCATCTATCATCATCATCAGTCTTCATCAATCTTCATCTTCATCTAGCCATTATCTAGCCATCATCACCATCATCTAGCTGTCATCTATCCATCATTCCATTCTGCACTAATTGATCTCCACAATCACGTCATGAACGGCTATTGGGCCCTGCATAGAATGACACCTGCACGGAACCCCGCCACAAAGATTAGGGATAAAAGAAGTATGATTGAATGAAAAAGTAGCTTTGAGTAGTGTTATAAGAGTCTGTTCATTACATCGACTGTTACTATAGATATTTAGTAGACCTACTAGACCCTAGCCTATTAGACCTACTAGACCTACTAGCCTACTAGACCTACTAGACAACTATAGCCAACTATAGAAACCTACACCTACTACCTACAACTACTAGAAACCTACCCGCTGACTCTCTAAAAATTTCGTTACTACTACTATGTCCCTCAAGAGCAAATCTGTTGACTACACCTCTGAGGTGAATTCAATTTCCGACACCGACCTTCTTGTTGAAGTCAACGAAGACAACAAAGCGTACCTTCTCAAGTCCAAATTGGTGTCTGATGCCATCACCGAAATGGGGTGGGGTCGGTACCAATGGGGCCTTTTTTTCGTTGCGGGATTTGGGTGGCTCGCAGACAATGCGTGGCCTGTCATCACCTCGCTCATTTTGGGCAGACTCACCGAAGTCGACGGGGCCCATGCCCCCCATAAAAGAGCTCCGTACCTCACTTTGGCACAGAATTTGGGACTTCTTGCAGGTGCGGCCTTTTGGTCGCTTTCGTCCGATATAATTGGGCGCCGGTGGGCCTTCAATTTGACGTTTCTCATCACTGGTATTTTCGCTGTGATTTCCGGTGGAATGCCCAATTTTGCGGGCGTAGGGTGCTGTGTTGCACTATGGAGTTTTGGGGTCGGTGGAAATTTACCGGTGGACTCCGCTATTTTTTTAGAGGCCCTCCCTGCGACCCACCAGTGGGTCTTAACCTGTATGTCTGCGTGGTGGGCCCTTGGCCAAATCATCGCCAATCTTCTTTCGTGGGCCCTCATATCCAATTTCTCGTGTGACGACACGGCTCCAGTGTGTCACAAGGCAGATAATTGGGGATGGAGATACTTTGTATTCACCATGGGAGGCCTTACGCTCCTCATGTTTGCAGCAAGATTTGCATTCCAGGTTTTTGAGTCCCCAAAATTTCATCTTGCTAGAGGCAACGATGAGATTGTAATTGAGACCCTTGACAAGATTGCCAAAATCAACAAAACTACAAACCCGCTCACTCTCGAGGCGTTGCACAATGTAGACCTTCAACATGGCTGCGAAAAAAATACCGAAAAAGGCTTATCCAATGCATTGGTGCGTGAAAAATTGCAAAAGTTCAGCATGTCCCATATCCGCGAGTGCTTTGCAACCAGAAAGACCGCAATTTCCCTGGGGCTCATCATTTTCTCGTGGGGACTCATTGGTTTGGCTTTTCCCTTGTACAATGCCTTTCTCCCATACTACCTCGAGACAAGAGGCGATGCAAATAAGCCCTTGTCAGTACACGAAACCTACAGAAATTCCTTGATTGTCGCGGTGGTGGGGATCCCGGGCGTGCTCTTGGCGGGACTTCTTGTGGAATTGCGCATTGGCAGAAAGGGAACGCTCATTTTATCGCTAGTGTGCACGGGAGTCTTTTTGTTTGCTCTGACGACTGCGAAAACAGCAAACGCCAACTTGGGCTGGAACTGTGCTTTTTCCTTCTTTTCCAGCATGATGTACGCGGTGTTGTACGCGTACACCCCTGAGGTGTTTGTGACGAAGATAAGGGGAACTGGCGTGGGGTTGGCGGCGTCCTTCAACAGGATATTTGGGGTTTTTGCACCCATTATTGCGATATTTGCTGATTTGACAACAAGTGCGCCAATCTTTGTTTCGGGGGCCTTGTTTTTGGTGTCGGCGGTGTTGGTGTGTTTCTACCCATACGAGCCAAGGGGGAGGGTGAGTTTGTAAACAACGAGCGAAGCGAGTTGAAGTGATAGTTTGACGAACATGAGCGAAGCGAATGTGAGGAATGAGAATGGAGAGTATTCAGTACATCAACTGCCAATAGGCAATTGATGGATACTACGTATTATTGTATTATGATAATATGAGCGAAGCGAGTTGGAGTGATGGGGAGTATATACTTATGATACTACCTCCAACGGGCGAAGCAAGAGTATGTGGAGTATTAACATCGACATAAAATTTCCTTCTCTAGTCTATATTTATAATAAAACAATGTAAAGACATCTGATATGAGGTACTTGATGATTGGTATATAGTGAGTCTCACTATTCACTCGCTTTGCTAGTTCGCTCGTACTTTTGCTCACATTTTTTGGCTGCGAAATTCCATTTGTGCACAATACGATTTTCAACTACCCGTAAATTGCTATACTACCTGCTCTATTCCCTGATATACCTGCTATATCTATCTATCCGTCTATCTGATCTACTATCTATCTGATCTTTTATTTACCTATCTACCAACCTATCTACCCTCTACCTGCTCTCTATGACCCTCCCCTCTCTTGACGATCTATGGAAAACTGTAATAGTCAATGCTAAATTTGACTGGACAGTTGATGTAGATGTTGATCTAGTTGCACTCTATGGTACACTAGACGCTGTTGAGGCTGAGATTGCAAAGGATGAAAGACGCCAGAGGAGTACTTTGCCAACAATTTGGGAGGAGGGAAGCATGAAAAAGTACAGAACTCCAAAGAATAAGAAGAGTGGGGTGAGTGATAATGAGAGAGTGTTTGATAAGGTAAGTGAGAAGGTTGAGAAGGTTGAGAAAGTGTTTGAAAAAGCGTCTGAGAAGTCTAAAAAACTGAAGAATGAGACCACCAGAAACAACCGCTTCGAACGCCTCAATCTCTTTGAAGATAAAAGAGATGAAGATGAAGAAACGCTCAAGGATTTCGGAGAGAAAGAGTCAGATAAACCTCAGAAATGTGGTGATCCCGGCTGTACTGGTATTAATTGTCCATATAAAAGCTATTCTATTCCCATCTATGGTTGTCCAGTTACTTACTACCCAGTTCCTTGTTATCAATGCTTTCCTCCGGTGAGTTATCCACAAATTCCGTATCAACCTTTTGAAGGTACAACAGAGCGTCCATCAGAGGGTCCATCAGAGGGTCCAACAGAGGGTCCCACAACAGAAGAGGCCCGTACTGATGTTCCCACAACAGAACTTTCAAGTACTCAATTCACCCAAGAGGAAGAGGTGGCAGAGATTTTGACCCAAATGAAATTTTCCCCAGTTTCTCCAGTACTTTCTACAATGTCAACTGAAATGGTTTACAAATATGCAAAGAAGTACCAAAAGGAGTTGATGAGGAGGGCCTTGAAGAGTGTGGAGAGTGTGAATGGAATGGAGGCTGGTGGTTTTGAGGGTACCCACAAGAGTACTGATAATGAGAGTGCTGAGGTTACTGAGGTTACTGAGAGTAGTGATAAGGTTGAGAATTTTGAGGTTACCGGGAGTAGTGAGGTCACTGAGAGTAGTGAGATGACCGGGAGTAGTGAGGTCACTGAGAGTTCTGATGTCACTGAGAATGAGGGTATTGGGAGTGCTGAGATTACTGAGGGTACTGAAGTGCTTACTGTGAATAGAATTGATGAGGCGAGTAATACTACTTTTGAGCAAGCTTTGGATTTCAATGGTAATTTCAAATCAGGTACTTTCAAATCAGGTACTTTCAAATCAGGTATTTTCAATGAGTATACTTTTCATGAAGGCACCTTTCATGAAGGGACTTTTAATGAAAGCACAATCAATTCAGTCAATGAAGATACAATCAATGGAGGTAATGATGCTTTCAATGAAGGTGGTTTTGGAAATGTAAACACCCAAAACATAAATAGCAACCAAAATGCCAACCAAAACACCAACCAAAATACCAACCAAAATGCCAGCCAGCAGGTCAATGAAATAACTGACCGTGTCTTTCTCAACCTTCCCCTCTCTGATGGCTGCGAAAAACCGAGTGTGAAAAATGGCTGCGAAAAAAGGCTTTGCTGCGAAAAGCACGTTGCACAATTTGCCGAGGAATGGAGTCTTGGGGCCCTGGCCATCAAGGTCGAGAGATGGACAAAACACACGGTTTCTCAGCAGCGGTTATTGCACCCCGTAGCACAGTTCCCAAATGTCCGCAGCAAACTAGACTTTGTGTACCCCCTGAACATTGTACAGTCTGACCCAGAGCCTGGGGTAATGGCCAACATTCACAGGCGTTTGTCCAAAAGCACAGAACTCCCTTGTGTGTATATTGAGAGAAAGAGGTACAGGAGGGAAGTACGTGAACTCAGAGCAAAAAACGGAGAACTTGAGTTTATTGAGCAGACGTTTTCGATCAGCCAGCCGTTCAGACCGCAAATAATCGCTTACATTGGGAAAGAACCTGGTAATGAATCTGGCAAAGAAGAATCTGGCAAAGAAGAATCTTGGCTATGTCCATTTTGTCGCACACCCAAGTTCTATTTGAAGAGAGAATATGAGGCACACCTTGTGAGGG
The DNA here is from genome assembly GCA_030558435.1 of Kodamaea kakaduensis. Classification (NCBI taxonomy): domain Eukaryota; kingdom Fungi; phylum Ascomycota; class Pichiomycetes; order Serinales; family Debaryomycetaceae; genus Kodamaea; species Kodamaea kakaduensis. The sequence continues at coordinate 28,620 of JAJMSN010000053.1, forward strand.
CACATGGCGTATTGTGCACTAACTATTTGATTCCGATTGCTTTGTACCCGGGAGTATACAGATTCTGGAAGGAGGAGAGGGGACTGGAGAGGGTGGAAAGGCCCGGGGTTGCGTGTCCGGTGTGTCATGTTGTAATTGAGGCGACGGCAATGGGGAGGTATTTTGCACATTTTTTGAGGAGCCACGGTAAAGTGAGGAGGATGGTCTTGAACAAATGAGCGAGCTAGATGAGCGAGCTAGATAAGCGAACTAGATGAGCGAAGCGAATCTAGTGAGAAAAGGTATTCTCTAACTAAATTAAGAGATAAAATGAACAAATGAAAGGAGCGAATCTAGTTCAAGTATTTTCGACTAGATTAGCGAGAAAAATGAACGCGCTTCACTCATTTGTTTGAAGAGATACAACAATTGATAAGAAATTCGCTTCGCTCATTTGTGGAAAGAACAAATGCTCGCCCTTTGATTAATGGAAGGAAATAGAATAAAGAGAAATGAGTGAATTAATGGAGATAACAGGGGTAGCAATGTAGGAGAAATTAGAAATTTGAACAAGTAAATCAACGAACAAATGAGGAATATGAGAACAAATGAGCGAAGCGAGTTTGTTTGAACGAAGAAATGAAGTGAATATGAGAGCAATGAGCCGAATTTGTTGAATAAAAGATGCGAAAAAGTCAAGCAATGATTGAAAGTAAATGTGAGAACAAATGAGCGAGGAGAGTATGTTTGAATGAAGTAGAAGAAATATGAGAACAAATTCGCTACGCTAATTTGTTCACTAATTAATTTGTTCGCTAATTTGTTCACTAATTTGTTTGCTCATTTGTGAGCTTTTTGTTCTCGTTGAGTATTTCTCAAGTATATGGTAGCACTAATTAGTGGCCTCAGCAGTGTTTATACAAAGTAGCAAGAAAAAGAAGCATAGATTATACTTTACGTAAAGAATGAATCATAACACCTTCATTTACTTGGGACAACTACTTTGTAGAATAAAGCACTTGAATTAAAGGTTTGCAAATGTTCTCAAGAACTCAATTGGCTTTTTTCGGCTTAACCATTTTTGTCATACCATCTTATCTCCCAATTTGCAATCAATATACTTCATCCTTCAATTCAACAAAGCTACACTTTATACTTTATACACTCGTTTTTCATATAGTTCACTGTTTAACAGATTGCAGATCATCGTACGAAAGAGATGAGCGTAGCGAAAATCCCAATTCACTCTTTTGTTGGCTAATCAACTTAGTTTTGTCATACCATCTTATCTTGGATTCGAGTTGCCATACAATGGTGTGGTTTACACACCTTAATACTTGGTGTACTTTCATATTTCCATTCAACCTATGTCCTCCTTCCAGTTTCAAAGAGCCAAAACTCGCTGCGCTCGTGTTGGCTCATCTCATTCGTCCGCAACCCTTTTCCCAATTCGGCAACCCGTTCCCACAAAAAAGATATAAAGCTCCAGTCCTTTTTTGTATAAAGCTCAGTCCTTTTTAGTCCTGTTTTGTCAGTCCTTTTTTAAAGCTCTTTTTGCAATGACCTTCAACATCGACAGCACCATCTACCAATTCGGCGGCAAGCTTCTCAAGCTCTCGCACGAGTCCGCCACCACCCAAACCAAAATGGACGTGAATGTCTTCATCCCCCCAACCACTGGAAAGTTGCCTGTTCTCGTATATCTCTCTGGGTTGACGTGTACCCCCAACAATGCCACTGAAAAGTCCTTCTTCCAGTACTTTGCCGCCAAGTACGGCTTTGCGCTTGTGTTCCCAGACACCTCCCCCCGTGGAGCCAACATTGAGGGCGAGGACGAGACCTACGACTTTGGCACAGGTGCCGGGTTCTACGTGGATGCCACCCAGGGCCCCTGGTCCCAGAACTACAAGATGTACTCGTATGTACACAAGGAATTGCCCGAGTTGTTGAAGGCGCAGTTTTCCGAGCTCGACTTTTCCAATGTCGGCATTACTGGGCACTCAATGGGAGGGTACGGTGCCTTGGCTGGATTTTTCAAGAACCCGGGTCAGTACAAGAGTGTTTCGGCATTTGCTCCAATTGCCAACCCAGTGAACTCGCCATGGGGTGAGAAGGCTTATGGGAGGTACTTGGGTGAAAACAAGGAGGACTGGTTGGCATACGATCCTTCGCACTTGGTGCTGCTGAACACATACGAGTACGCTCCGGACATTTTGATCCACCAGGGACTTGCGGACAACTTTTACAAGGAGCAGTTGAAGCCAGAGAACTTTGTAGCGGCTGCGGAAAAGGGGGGGTACAAGGGCAAGGTTGATTTGCGTTTGGTGGAGGGATACGACCATTCGTATTTCTTTATCAGTAGTTTTGTGGAGGAGCATGCTAAGCATCATGCGAAGTACTTGTGTAAGTTGTAATCACAATGAGCAAACGAACATTGGCACACAATCACTTACAATTAGCTTCGCTAATTGTGAGTGCATTGGAGTGCGAATGTGAGTATGCGAATTGTGAGTGCTGCAATGGAGATGATAGTTAGTGAGTATCAATGTAAGTGAAAGTAAGTGAAAGTAACAAATAAACTTATGTACATTGAAATTAAAACACCAATTGAACTTCTACCTTTTCATATTAATCTTTTAATCTATTGATTCACTTGGGGTGAATTGGATCCATTTTTCACTCTTATCAATATTGAAATTTCCTATTTGGGCGTAGATTTCCGGCTTATGTAAGGGTCCAGTAGATGTTATGAAACACTTTAGGGGTTTTCGAATAAAGGATCAGCATTACGTTGAATCTTAGTAACCCTATCAGGACTTAACTGAATCGTAGTGTATGTTACTATATCTCTTCAGACAATTTTGCTGGTGGGCTGTCTGGTTTGTATATGCTCGGTCCTATAGTGTATGACTATTGACAGTGGTCATAAATATGGAAAGCACAAATCTGGACACTTTAGAAAAATCCATATTGAAAACACACATCTGGATACTTAAAAACATCTGAGTTCGAAGTGACAGACTTGCGAGTAGCTGCGGTGGCTATATGATTATTTGCAATTCTACACCCGGTGCACAGATCAAAAAGAGTGCGTGATTGTGCGATTATTCAATCAGCAAATAGTATGTTCTAGGAATGCACATGTGTATATTCATTATTCCACAATTGTTTAAGTGTGCTTCAGCTGGTAAGACTCTTCATCCCTGAGAGGAGGTCATGACTCTTAATCTATACAATTGACTTTTAATCTACAATGAAGTCTACAATCCCTAATAAACTCCATAATAAAGTCTACTCTTGTTTAGCAAAGACCATGTCACCAAACAGGCAACTTCTTCTCGGCTCAGTCATTAACGAAAGCATCAGTAAATCAAAAGAACTCTTTATTACGTTTATCTATATTCTATTGCCTGGGTTGGTTGTGGATTAGTTGTGGTGAGTGGACATGTCCAATGTTTTTGTCAAGCTGTATCATATCAGCTTGTTACAGCGTGACATGATGATGGGGGACTGGTTGTGGGATATTCATCATGATGAATCATGACTATGGTAAGTGGTAGGACATGAATTTTGTAGAGCATACTTTAGAGCATTGAGCATGGTCAACCATCATGTTCAAACAGTTGGGCGTCGACTGGTTTCTTCTTTTGTCCTCAATATTCACAACTCCTGTCTTCGAATAGATCAGTGACCGCCCATAGATTAGCAAGCAAATATATGCTTATCTATTTTGATCCATTTTTGATTAGCGGAAACTTTTGCTGATCATCTCATCCATGCTTTTCATGTTCGCATTGGTTAGGAAAGTGAATGTATTCTCTTTTTATTTTCGAGTAGATTGTTGAAGAAAATCTCCATCTATGCTCATCTATTAACATCGATTTTCTTCGTTTTCGCATATATTCCCATCCATTTGTTTGCGAAAGATGCATAGATGCATAGATCGCATAGATCATAGATTCGCTCATCTATGCTCATGCTCATAAATATCATCCATTTCCCTCATTTTCGCATAGGTTCGCTTCGCTCATCTATGCTCAGTCAAACTTCCTCAACCACGTCTCATACCACCCCCTCTTCTTATCATTCTTCACATGCACCTCCACTGCCTTCTTCCCCAACTTCCTTGCAGCCTCACTCAAACTCTTTGCCAACTCCTCAATCTCGTCGTCCACCACCTGGTCCATCATCAAGTCCGCAATAAACACATCCACCAACTTCACCACCTCCAGTTGCAACCCATATATTTCATCCACCGTCGCAGCACTCGTTGACCCCGGAAGCGACTTTTTGAATGAGTTCACCAAAAGTTTAATCATCTCAATCTTCTTGACCCATAATTTTGCAAACACAATGAGTTTTTGATTGTCTTTATCGTTTTCAGTATCTTTTTCATCATCATCTTCTTCATCATCAGTTCCGTTTCCATCATCATCATCACTATCATCACCCTCCCCATCCCTCAAAACATCATCAAACTCATCAAAAGTCAATGCCTTTGGATCTTCGGCCCACTCCTCAAACTCCTCGAACCCATCATCAATCATCACCACACTTTGGGCGATTTTCGCAGTCAATAGCCCCAACTTTCCTCCCCCAATCAATGCGGTTATATCATCACAGGTCGCCCATACCTTCCCCACATCAACGAGCCTGTCGCCGTCGCCATCACCCGCTAAAATGCTCTGCAATTCGGTCACCAACCCTTTTTGCTGGTCGTACAACACCGACACTTTCTGCAGGACCTCATCGTAGAGCAAGTGCGATATGGCCGCGGGCTGGAGGTGCACTTTTGCCACTGCAAACATGAGCACAAGGGTTTCAGAAAGTTTCTGGAGGACTGAGTAGGCTGCCGAGAAATTGCCGTCGTCTTTGAAAAGGTTCTCGGGCTTGAACATGATGCCTACCTTGGTGGTGTGTGCCTTGACTAGTTTGGTGCATTTGTCGAGTTCTTTGAGGGGATCTGAGACACGAGAGTGGTCGGGGTTGGTGGGCTTGTCGGACTGGGCCCAGAAGTCGAGGGCTTCTTTGAAGGAGTCTAGGAGGGTGCGGAGTTCGGTTTTGGAGGTCATTGAAAGATCGAACAAATGAGCGAACAAATGAGCGCAGCGAATTTGTGCGCTCATTGTTCGATCTGAAAATAGTGTACAGTGCACATCGAGCGTAGCGAGATGTGCACTCAAAAGTACCTAAAACCAGAAAATAGCCTATTTTCTGGAATCACTAATTCAAGCCATCAAATCAGCATTTCAACCTGAAATAAATCACTGCAACACATATACAATATTGAAGGGATCACCAATTTACCGATCTGGTAAATAAGGAAAAAAGCATTTGAGGGACATTCCAGGCTTGTCTTGCACTGGATGAGCTGGTCTATAAAGATGAGCCTCTAAAGTGCTTCGTAAAGTTCAAATTCTCTAGGAATAACCTCACCTCTAAAATTCACACTTTTTCGCAGCCAGATGGTAGAACTGGGAGCTGTAGTGCTGAAAGTTATGCCTTAACGAGCGGGTGGCTTATAGTAATCATTCTTCTTGAAAGAATAGAGTTTGGGAGGAGCGAGATTAGTCGAATAGGAACATGAATCAATTGGATCGTATACAATCTGAAATCGTAAGCTCTGACTGCCGAGAGTTAAAGTAATGTGGATAAAACGAAATTCAGTCAACAGCAAGATCCGTCTTCTAAAAAGTGACGGTTTCGTGGAGTATCTTTAGTTACTTATCGGAACGGGTAGAGGTAAGAACGTGAGAACGACAAGAATGTAAGAACGTGAGAACGACAAGAATGTAAGAACGTGAGAACGACAAGAATAGAGCACAGTAAGAGCTTAGGAATGTTGTAGGGCGCTGTAAGAGCGTAAGAACCATAAACAACCGTTGAACCTTCCTCTTGTGAGCAAGTGCAGTCCTTTTGCATGACATCGAAAATCGCCCAATTAGGAAGGAGGTTAGAAGTTGCAAATTCAGGAACGAGCGATGCGAGTTGTTGGTCGTAAAACCCAACTCGATTCGTGGTATAAAAGATAAGATAACAAATCACCAACTCGTTGGTCATACAAAATGAAAAAGATGACAACAATGATGTCACCTTATAACAAGAGAAGATTCCAAGATCTTAGAGGTTCTGATCACCCATACTACCTAAAACCTTCGAGACTAGTCGCACTAAGCGCTCAAGCCCATTCAAGCAAACTTTTATAAGACTCCTGATGATAATAAGTACGGCATTTCATTGTATGGTCAAGCAAATTGTTCTTGTATACACAATTGAGCAAGATCTGGAGTGCAACCCTTTTACTAAATTTAACCCAATCCACTGCAGTATTCTACTCAAATAGCACAAGGCATTGCACTCGCTTGTTTAAAGTCAGCTGCGTGGCCACAATCTCTACTCAATATCTACTTGCTCGATTAATCGATTGTTCTCGCTCAGTTGAAAAAAGGTGTATGGGTTCACAACCTCTACTCAACAATCTCTTCAACAATCTTGTTGAATACCTACTCAAACAATCTCGCATCGCTCGATTGTTTTCGCTCGATTGTTTCTACATCACTTCTATATCGGCGAATCTCACCACATTTTATTCATGTCGTTTTAAAGCATGCACACTCTCGTTGCTACCCTCAACAATTTCGCTTGATGTCATTGACAGCCATTGAACATGTATTCACTCTTGCTGAATCCAGTTGAAGATAGCAGTCCATCTCTTCTCAGAGTACTGAGTTCACATGCCTCTTCTAGCTGAAGCCATCACTGGAGTAATAGCCGGTTTCCATGACCATTCTCATGTGTAGTCATAAACAACTTAGCATGGCAGTGAATGCGAAGTATGACACTCAACTACTACCTCAGTTGTAGCACTTTCATTTCTTCACTTCGATAAAAGCGAAGGGCTGGCATAATCCCCATCTTGAAACGATATCAGATGTGGAATCAAAAGTCAGCGAGACATAAGGACCACACTTGTTCATTTGGTCCTCTGAGTGGAGTTACAATTTTCATCGACCACGCACTGGACGTTCATATTTTCAGGGGAGGACATCATGGTCTCGCTCGTCCCAGTAGAAGTCAGCTTTTCTAAGCTTTAGCTTTTCATCTTTGTGCTGTTTCTCATCAGTGGTTCTTTCATTCGGTGGTCACTTGCGGCTCACTATTACAACGCTCATGAACATGTTCATCACTGATCTCACTCGATCCAATAATGGGTTACTAGCTATCTCATGTCGGTCTCAATTGCAAACTCATTTGTAGTCTCATTTGACAGCTCGCTTGGAATTTACTCACAATCTCACTGCAATATCACTCACCTCAATTGCTTGCACAGAGAGATTCTTCCATCACTGACTCACTCACAATCTCACTCACCTCAATTGCTCGCTCATGAGAACTCTTCAATGACAAACTCACTGCAATCTCACTTGGAATTTCGTTCCGTTCAAGTATGGAGATTCTCTATCATTGACACACTCGCAATTTCGATCCGCTCAATTGCTCAAGATTCTTCCATCGATTACTCGAGATTCTCAATAACTGAACTCACTTCACTCACTCACTTCACTCACTCGCAATTGAGCGTAGCGAGATTGCGAGAGATTGCTCGCTCAATTGCTCGCTCATAACTAAGCCCTTCACTCACTCGCAATTTCGCTTCGCTCAATTGCTCGTTCATGAAGAGGATCACCAATCATCATCCTCATCATCACTCTGCGCCACCTTCTCCTTCCTCTTATTCAATGCCAACGACAACGCATCCGCCAACGTTCCCGGCTGCCCAGTCGGTGCCGGCGCAGGCCCTCCCTTCATCTCCAGAAGCATCACATTCGGCTTCTCGAGCTGCGACTTGTCCGTCTTCTTTAAAGTTCCTATACCCGCACCACGAATGGAGGCGAGTAATGCATCACGACCAGCGTCTCCGGTTTCACCACCAGCAGCGCCAGCAGGCGCTGCTGGTGTAGCAGGTGGAAGTGGAGGTGGAGGAGGTGGACCGCCAGCACTAGCTGCTGGTGCAGATGGAGGAAGTGGAGGTGGTGGTGGTGGAGCAGCAGTGTTAGCTGGTGTAGATGGTGGAAGTGGAGGTGGTGGTGGAGGAGCAGCAGTACTAGCTGGTGTAGATGGTGGAAGTGGGGGAGCAGGTGGTGCACTAGGTTGTGAGAAAGTGGTTGGGGGAGGTTGTGAGAATGACGTGGGAGGTTGTGAGTTGAATGATGGGGGAGCGGGTACAGCACGTACAGGCACACCAGCAGCTGGCGCTGCTGGTGTGGCTGGCGCTGCTGGTGTGACTGGTGTCTGTTGCGGTACTGGCGCCGCAGGAACCGCTCTCACCGGAGGCGGCGGCGGATTCAGCTCTAATCTCGCCGGCACCGGGGGCCCCTCCGACCTAGCATTTCTCGCCGGTGGTGGCGGAGGAGGACCTCTTGCTGCCCTTGGTGGAGGCGGAGGAGGTGCCCCAGTTCTAGCCGGAGTCACTGGAGCAACCGCAGTTCTCAGTGGAGGAGCAGGAGGTTCACTGGCCCTGGGAGGCGGTGGAGGTGGACCTGTTTGCAGAGGCACACCAGGTACTGGTCTTGAAGAAGCAGGAAGTGGAGGTGGACCAGAAGATGCAAGGGGTGGTGGTACCCTATGAGTGGGACTAGTAAGTCCCACTCCATTGGTTCCGTTTGCTCCTGCACTTCCATTAGCAGTTCCTCCATAGCCAGTTCCATAGCCAGTTCCATTACCAGCAGTACCTCCTCCATAAGCAGAACCTCCATAAGAGCCACCACCCCCTACTTCCTCTGGACTCTGTGGAGTTGCAGGCAATGGTCTTTCTGTATTTACATGAGGAGGAGCCACTGCATTCACTGGAGGAAGCCTAAACTTTGGCTTGAACGGTTCCGGTTCAGGTTCAGGTGTGGCCGAAGAGGAGTTTGCAGAAGAACCTGCTGCTGAAGCTGTTGGAGTGTTAGCTCCAGCAGATGCTGCTCCAGAAGCTGCAGTTGAACCAGAAGTGTGGGTTGCCGCCCCCGGGGGCGGTGGAGGAGGTGCCTTTTTCAGTTTCAGTTTCGTCAGCGGATTTGCAGAGATGGTCGGAGCCTCCTTAGCCTCCTTCCTAGCATACTTTCTTGGGACTGGGGGTTCCAACCCCACCAAAGGCCCACCCTGTTGCGCTATATAGTTCTTGATAAAGTCACGATTTTCCGCAATCATGTCCTCCAGAATGCCCGCTCTTTCCAATTCCGCATAGAGCGAGCGCCATTCCGGTGGCGGCACGTCGTCGTAGTATAAAACGCCCTTTGCGCGACGAGATCTTTGGGCAGTGTTCACATCGACGTACTCGCCCCTTGGACCTGGGGCGGCTGGAGCGTCTGAGATTCTGCCCTTTAATGCAATTGCGTTCTTGTTATTGACCGTCTGTTTCAGGCCGTGTTTCTCCCGAGTAGTGACCCGCTTGTGGAAGTGGGTGGCTTCACTAGTGTCTTCAAAGAGGAGGCCATACATACAGTCTTCCAACTCAAAACTGTGGAAAAACTTGCGGTCTTGGTTGTACTCGAACAGCACGTAGAGTTCCTGGTCCCACAAAACACCGCGGGACAGTTCAATGTCCACCAACTTGAGGAAAAAGGTGTGGCCAACAAGATCGTCCACAAAAACTATAGCGCCGCTGAGCCCGGTGTACTGCCATTGGGTGGGGTCTGGGTAGGCGATGTAGAGGCGGGCGACGGTGGCATCAAGGATCTTGTTGTTGGCTTTGGGGATGGCCCGTTTGATCTTTTCTTTGTCGGGGGTTGTAAGAAGGCCCATATCACTATAATTTCACTATAATTTCGAGCGCGAAATTGTAGTGACTACAATCCCAATTTCTCCAATACTCCTATGAGCGAAGCGAAATAGGAGTAATTGGGTTATCTTATTATGAGTGAGTTCTCATTCAAGTATCTATGTAAATAGTATAGTATTTAGCTGGTATAAAATAGTATTAATAGTATTAATAGTATCATTATTGTATCAATATCGCATCAATAGTACATATTGTATCAATTATTTAGCCAATTTGACAGTAGGAGTATTAGAAAACCTTGTTCCGTTAGAAAACCTTGTAATTGTAAGAAATTGTCCAGTTGTATAGGAATCTTGTGATTGTAAACGATTTTTCTGTCTATTTGGGACCACTTCATCTTAGAGTTGACTAGTCCTTTGCCGTCTAAATGATCATGAATGATTATGAATCAAAATGAATGGATATATATGGATATGACTTAGACTGATTCCTTAGTCTGTTACCAGCCATGCTGGGGTTCCCCATCTGGTCGATCTGCGTTATATGCAGGATTTGAACGAAATGATAGTGTGTAGTATGATAGTGGTAGTATGCTAGTGTATTGTGTACCAGAATATCTTACTATATATAGTATTTATATTAATATAGATGTATGAATAGCAGTACAACTAGGATATAATAGCTTTTCAATAATATTCTATATTCCCACGATCAGGTTTTGATTAACAACTCCAATTGTAATGGCATTTTTCTATGGTCACTAGAAAAAAGCTCAAATAACCAGATTCATGTAGTTTCACCCAGCTAGAAAATGGGTAGTTGACATCTATGGGAGAAAATGGAAGGTATCATACTCTTGCATTGACCAAATAAAATGCATCACAACACCACTATACTATGTTACACTGAGAACATATGATTACAATGCCATGTTCAGTTTTACTGTTTGCCTTGTACTGTCTACTCTACTGAAGCCTGAGTGATTACATAAGCAAAATCGACAAAGGGAAGCATTAGCAACTTCTGACTTCTCAAATACTCTCGTCATTCTACGTATTCTGATTCTGGACTGATATTCTTTATATTGTGGTTCTGAATGTTGTATCCTATTATATTCTGTGTTTACTCGATATTCTATTCTCTGATGTGACTTCATAGATGAGAAAAATATGTAGTAATTTGACTGCTACATAAGACACTGTGATTGGGCTTCATAATAATAATTGAGCTTCGTATTAACAATTGAGCGAAGCTCAATTGTTAATAAATCTCCTAAATCAATCTCCACACACTCTCGCTGCGCTCGATTGTGTTCGATTGTGATTGAGTGCGCGAAAATACTTTTCATCTCATCATGTCCGGACGTCAAGGAGGTAAAGCAAAGCCATTAAAGGCCCCAAAAAAGAAGCAGTCTGACTTTGACGACGAAGACCTTGCGTTCAAGGCCAAGCAGAAGGCTGATGCCCAGGCAAAGAAGGCCATGGCAGAGCAGGCAAAGAAGGGTGGACCCATGGTTGGTGGGGGTATTAAGAAGAGTGGGAAGAAGTAAACACAATCGAGCGAAGCGAGCACAATCGAGCACAATCGAGCGAAGCGAGATTGTGCGAGGTTGTGCGAGGTTGTGAGATTGTGAGATGAGGTTGTGATTTCAAGGTTGTGATTTTGAGGTTGTGATTTTGAGGTTGTGATTTTGAGGTTGTGATTGTGAGATTGTGATTGTGAGATTGTGAGATTGTGAGATTGTGAGGTGAGAGGTTGTGTGAGACTTACAATCGGCTTCGCTCGATTGTGAACGTGGGGCATAGGCTAGCTCACTCGATCTTGATGTGCTAGTTTGAAACTTGCTCACCCGATTCGCTGATTGAATTCAACTGAGGTCGATGGTCTAGAATGACTGACAATCGATCATGATTTCGTATTCAATAAAAGGTGATTAGATTATTGTAGAACTGAGCAAGCGAAGGGAGACTATACAATTGAGTGGATGGTGATGAATGACAATTGGAAAGTGCTCTTGGACGCTCGATGCTCTAGAAATGCTTAGATGAGTAGAAATGAGCTAAAGATGGGTTCATGTGAGATTCATTCTTCTTGGGTAAGTATTCTCAGTGAGCGTAGACTTGAAAACATTGCAACATTAAGCGAAGTAATGAAAAGAATCAAGAATCAGCGCAAATAGTTGGTAGTTGAGAACGTGGTGGTGGTGAATCGGTCCTGCATATATTCTCCTTACGTAAGCTTGAAACCATAGATTAAGAGTCAAGAAAGCCCAACTGAACTTGCTCACTCAAACTGGCTTCGCTCGTTTATACATCGCTCTTCTGAACACTGGCCACTTTGAATCTTGAAATTGGTTCAAAACTTCCGCCGTTTTCCTGTGTTTAGTGTAGATTAAGAGACAATATATATGCACGGCGTCGATAGTTTCCATTTCCAGTTTCATTACTATTCATGATTTGGTTGATATCTCCTATTCAAATTCTGATTTGTCTTAGTCTTCAACTCATTGTGATTATTTTAAATAGGAAAGAGAAAAGGACAAAACTAGTCGTTCTTAATGTTCTCAACAAGCATTCTCTTGTCAGTCTTAGATTTTGGAAAGCTCTATTTTCAAGCGTGCGCTAATTTTTTGGGGAATAGAAATAGGAGACTTTGAAGATAATCCGGTCGTTTGAATGTACGAATAGACAACGTTTACTTTGCGCATCCCGGTGAATGCTGGTTAGAGACGCTGAAAGAAAGCGCAATCGAGCGTAGCGAGATTGCGCTGGAAGGAAAACACTAGAAATAGAAAGCTCGCGCAATCTCGCTACGCTCGATTGCGCTCGAATGTCCTCCACTGTACTCCAACGTACTCCAATGTACTCGTTTGCTCCTTGGCGCATCATCAGCCCATTTCAATGCATATTTGAATTTGTATTTCCGCGATGGCATTTCTGCATGGGAATATCAAAAGGAGTAGAGAGCAGAGTACAGAGAGTACAAAAAACAGAGTACAGAGAGTGAAGGGAATGTAGAGAGCGCAGAGTACAGAGAGTATAGAGTACAGATACTGAATGTGCAACAGATGCAAATTCAATCGATCGGAGGGGCAGAAAAGGGGCAGGACAAAACATTTTTTGCACCCATTCAACAATTGAGAATTGTGAACTAGTGAATATTAAGTGAAAACTCGAGTGAAAACTCGACTTCTCAACTTCAGCAAACAATCAGCCAACAATCGAGCGAAGCGAGATTGTTGGCTGATTGTTGGCCTCTTTCTCTGCGTATTTGGTCCGTCCTTCTGCACTTTGCGGAACTGTTCCCCTTTCAGCTGCTAATCCGCTACGTTCCGCCGTTTCGCCGTACGTTTGCGCCGTTCGATCGCCGTTCTGCAGTTCCGCTGCCGTTCCGTTTGCAGTTCCGCTGCCGTTCCGCTGCCGTTCCGCTGCCGTGCCGTTTTTCGCTCGGCCCTGTTTTTTCATCACTGTGTTTCTGTGGGGTTGCTCCAGGCACTATTCGTGTCTGGGTTGTTTTTATGTAGAGCTTAGATGAGCGAGCATAGATGAGCGAAGCGAATCTATGTCCGCTCATATATGCAATCTCATATATGCCCGCCCATCCATGCAATCTCATAAATGCCCGCTCATCCATGCAATCTCATAATTCGCTCCAATATGCGATAACAATGATAAAATAGCAGATTAGCGATGCTAATCTATGCGAGTAGCAGTATGATATCCTCGGCTGGATCTCTTCTCATTTACTTTTACTTGAACACGATAACACTTAATAACACTTAACTTACTTGAACACTTTTTATAACTCTCTACTAACTTTACTCTTTTGTACACTCTTTTGTACATTCACTCTTTTACTCTTTTGTACACTTTTTATCTACTACTCTTTTGTACCCTCTGCACACTTCTTTACTCTCTTTGTACACTTATCGCTGCGCTCCTTCGTGGGTTTTCTTGCCGCAGGTTTGCTACGCTCGTGTAGTGCTGGCTATAAACATAGTGGACTAAAGTGCATTAGGCTCATTCTGTTTTCAGCAATCAATAGTACATTGTACATTGAATGTTGAATACAATATTCAATATTCAATGTACTCTTAGTCTGTTTAACTCAAGCAACTGTGTTTTACGATTATACTCCATATCTGCATCTCCACTGACCGAAGGTCCGTTATCTAATCTGAATCACTTTTTTTATGTGGGCCTTTCTCGACCACTTTGAAGTCGAAATCACGACATCTTCATTTTCTGTTCACTTTCTTTTCACTTTCTTTTGTCACACTCTTCTATACCTTCTTTCACTTTCTTTATGTTCATACTCTCTTTCTATTTACCTTCTTTCACTTTCTTTATGTTTCGTCATACTCTTTCTATTTACCTTCTTTCACTATCTTTATGTTACTTCCTTCATTCTTCACGTCACTTCCTTCATTCTTTCTGTGCCTTCCTTTCTTCTTTATGTTACCTTCTTTCACTGTCTTTATGTTACTTTCTTCATCCTTTCTGCTAGTTGCTCTGCCACCTGCCCATCTGCTCATCTATTTTTTGTGATCTCAGTCAGCCGTTAGTAATTTTACAAACCCTGAGTAATGCTTCAGTAATCTTCAGATGCGATAGCGGATATGCACAAGAGTCGCTGATAATGATGTCATGATGGATGTGATGTCATGATGGAGATAAGAGTGTACTGATAAGATAGTAGTGATGTCAGTTCGAGTGTTGCTTATTGCTATCAGGTATTGCCTGTGTTATTGCTAACAGCACTTTAGTCAGTCTCTCCTACATTTTCATGGTATTGTACTGTTACACTTCCCTACATTTCACTTCCCTACATTCCACTTCCCTACATTCACCACTTTTCTACATTCACCATTTTTCATATCATACCATTCTCACCATATTATACAGAAAATGAAAATACTAACTTAATCAGTAGTGTCTCTGACTCTCCCTGGATGATAGCCTAGTCGAGGTTGTCGAAGTTTTTTGAGGTTTTTTGACATTGTTTGAGGTTGTCGAGGTTGTTGGTTGGCAAAGCTGAAGCAACAATTGAGGATATTTTGAGTGAACAAAATCTTGGAAATCGAAGAATCAACGATTTGCCTAGCCGTGGCAATCTGACTCACCCACTTCAATTGTGAATAAGCAAACATGGGAAATTTCAGTAGTCATAAATCATCAAGTCATTAAAGTGGTCATTCTGTCATTCTCATCAACCTCTCAATCATTATCTTCACTTTTTCACAATTGACCAGCGTCCCTATCTCCACAGTTAACAAGCAACGAATACCGGCTATTGCTGAATCTGTCCTCAAGCTGTAGGATCGCATGTTGTATTCTCACAATGCTCTTGAGCTTCCTCAATTGAGCCCTCCTAAAAAATATCTTCTGTCCCGATTGAAAGTGATTGGATCATTTCACTTGTTCTTGTCTCGTCAACTAACAATTGAAAAACTAACAATTGAGCAAATTAACAATTGAGCAAATTAACAATTGAGCTTTGCTCAATTGTTACTATCAGTGCTATCACAGTTGATCAATCTCGCTTCGCTCGATTGTTGCTCAATTGTTACTATCCGTGTTCACTTAACAATCTCGCTTCGCTCGATTGTTAAGCGTTCCTCCTCAAATACTCAACATACCTCCTCGCATCAAACATCCCCTCCTCTGCCCCCCTCTCCGCCTCCGTCTTCACCTTCGACTTCACCTTCCTTGCCTCACTATTCAACTTACCCTTCGCCTTCTTGGCCTCCTTCTTCACCTTCTTGGTAGTGGGTGTCTCCGTCTCTATCCCCATAAACAGATTGTATAAACTGTACAAATTTGTAGCTTCCTTTTGCACATTGCTCCAGTCCATGCTGGGTTCAGCACTTCCCCCAAAAAGTCCCCCTAACCAGTTTTCATTTTGGTTTTCATTTTGGGATTGTGATCCAAACCACCCGGATCCTCCAGAACTGGAGCCTCCAGAACTTCCCCAACCACCTCCAGAACCTGAGCCTGAACCTCCCCATCCAGAACCCCACCCACCCTCTGACTGGGCAGTCCAACTACCAGACCAATCTCCCCTGCTTTTTATGAGCAACTTGAGGAGGGGCAAATCGCTGTGGAAAAAACGGTCGTATCCACGGAGCATGATTGAGAGCGCCACCGAAATGACGCTCATGGCAAAACACATCTTCATACACCACCACACCATGAGAAACCACCAGCGGATGACCCGGCGCATGAAGCGGTACGAAAGGTAGATGCTGAAGCCAACAAGGAATATGGAGGCAACATCGGGGTACTTGTCGTAGAGGTAGGCAACAACCGATAGGATGTGTTTGCTGGTGAAGGCAATGGTTGTGACGAGGAAGGATGTGATGTAGGCGATGAAGCTGATAATCGACATTACAACGTTAAACAACGAGCGTAGCGAGTTGTTTGTATCAACAATTATCTAAACAACGAGCGGAGCGAGTTGTTTGTAGTGATTATAAACAATTATCTAAACCGCGCGTTTTGATGTCAAATAATTTAAACTCGCGCCGTTCTTTTCAATTGCGGGGCGAAAGATACAGTGGCTGCAATGACAATTGGCAATTACAACTTGGATGACAATTGATGACAATTAATGACAATTAATGACAATTTAGCTCTGCTAAATTGTCATTTTGACCTCAGCTGCCTGTTTTCCTCACACTGTCTATGTCCTTATACCCATGCTTCTTCCTTGTTCTGGTAAATTAGTGGAAAATAGAGAGGGTAGTGAGAAAATAGGGCGGTTAGTGAGAAAAAACGTAGAGGTAGTGGAAAATAGGGAGGGAGGATAGGTGGGAGTGGGGAGGGAATGAGAAAATTAGGGAAAAAAAGTTAGCGAGTGCAAAATC
The DNA here is from genome assembly GCA_030558435.1 of Kodamaea kakaduensis. Classification (NCBI taxonomy): domain Eukaryota; kingdom Fungi; phylum Ascomycota; class Pichiomycetes; order Serinales; family Debaryomycetaceae; genus Kodamaea; species Kodamaea kakaduensis. Next base: position 45,227 of record JAJMSN010000053.1, read on the forward strand.
TAGGTGTCGGCACCTGGTTTTTACCTGCACTTTTGGCGACTACAAACAATTGATACACAATTGTTCCACCAGATGTAGTAATTGTAGAGATGTTCACTCACAAACAAAAAGTAAATTATTATAAAACTCTCCACTGGTAGAATACTCCTTGAACTGTAAAGATTTCAAACTTGATACTTCCAAACCATGAGTAACAAGTGAATGTGAGTAGACTTCATTAATCAATCTATATCCTCTGATATGACAATTAATGGCAAGTTAGCCAAGCTAAGTTGTTAGTCATGCTAAATTGTCATTACTACCTCTTCCTTCCTGTCATATTTCCTGTATTCCAATCTCCCTATACCACTTCCAGCTCTCGGTAAATTAGTGAAAAATAGGGAGGGTGCGAAAAAAACTGAAAATTTAGCGAGGGAGTTGCAGTGAGATAAATGATAGTGATGACGATTAGTGCAATCTTGGTTCATAATATGAGTATAGATAGGCAACAGTGCCCCAATGTTCTGATATGGTGATTTTAAAGATGAATTTGCCAAGTGGAGCACCATTGACCTCCCTAATTACTGCCAGACTCGATCCTGTAAATTCATGAGTCGACACAAACCTTAGCCAATGTGTATGAATAGTTCATTCATGAGCGAAGCAAGAATTTCTAATAGACTGCAATCAATCTATATCACAAGACGTTACATTTTGCGGGTTTTTCTCTAGTGCAGTCTTCGCAGCCAAAGTGAGCACATGAGTTGCGAGTAATCGAGCGAAGCGAGATTACGAGTGAATATAACTCATAATACTCATATGCCGTTAGGGATCGTCATATAGATAAGGAACTTTGATCGTCATAGATTAGGCGAGGAGCTTTGTTTGTCATGGATTAATCTCGCGCCTACTCACCAATGTGCAACCGATACCTGACTCCTGCTGGATGGAATGTAGAACACAATAAAAGATGAGAAACACAACAAATGATGTAGAAACACTAATAATCACCCCCACTCACTTCGCTCGACTTTACAAACTCTCCACTGTTCCACCCACTATGAATCTGATTACTGCACACCAATTTCGCAGCCATTTATATGCAGGACAAAGACTACGAAATTAGATGAGCCAGTCGATACAAACGAACGAGCGAAGCGAGTGAGTGTGAGTGAGTGGACGAGTTGTTCCCGACATGAGATTTGCTGTTGTTTGGTCTGATTGCACTTATCAAAAACACTTGAGCGAAGCGAAATTGTGTGTTCAGTTGTTACTCTGCTTGCACTTATGCTGATCGCACTTATACTGATCGCACTTCCGCTCCATTATTTAAGAAAAGTATTCACAAAAATTCAATTAGTTTACGAAATGATCAATTGGCAGGTTCCATTTAAGTCGAGCATCCCAGTTTCTTGTTCATTCTGTGAGTATTCTGTGCCTTATTTCCTTGCCCTCAGTCCCCCCTTCTAGTTGCAACAAAGGTAGTGTACAGTCTCACAGTATCTAATTGTAGTTGATATCTCATGTGGCTATCCCATGTAGCTATCTAACGGTAGTTATCTCATATGTAATTGTTGCAATACTGTTGTACTCATCTCCACAGCATCATCTATATCACATGATCATATAGTCACATGATCATACAGTCACATGACTATTTGGTCACATGACTACATCAACGATGAGCATCAGTCTTCCCTCAACTAACTTCAATCAGTCTCTTCTCTTGTCAGGTAACCTGAACTCGCAGCGAGCGAACCGCTGTGAGTTAATCGTTCTGAGTTCTTTGTGAAGACTGTAGCTATTAGGGCTGCCAAACTCGCTGCGCTCGTTTGGCCGTTTGGTCATTATTACCCGGACACTCCCCCCTATAAAAGCCAAAATTTTCAGAATTAGAGGCCAGAAAGTTGACAACCTCCGGCTGTGAAATTTGGCAGAGTACTTGTGCCTTACAATTTGCAAGCAGTTCCTGTCTTCGGAGGTCCCTTGGCTCGTGCTTTGCCTATTAAGTTAGGGAGGTGCGTTTATGGGTCATGGGGCTAGGGGAGCTGTGCGTGGGTTGTGAGGATGTGTGTATACTGTTGACAAACCCTCGGATAGATTAATGATGGTTAAAAAGAATGTGTGAGGGGGAATACCTCCATGCGTCCCGTTATGCCACTACATAATCCAAGCAATAACGCGAAGCGTTGTTGCTTGTAATAATCAAACAATCGAGCTTGCTACAATCGAGCTTGCTCGATTGAGTAAATGTTCTTCACATCTTCAGATTTGCTCGGATTCACATTACATAGATGTACATTATATGCATCTACATATTTACTTCATATTTACATCTTCATTTTCATATTTACTTCATTTCTTCATCTTCATCTTCATCTTCATCTTCATCTTCATATTTCCATTACATCATCTCCACCTCATCACTTTTTCATATTCACATGTCATCTCTTCCACCACACTAAAATGGCTCACTGGTTATCGTAAATCGGCTTCCAGGACCGATTTAGGGATCCAGACAAAACTACATGAGTCTTTCCTTTTCATCTCATCTTCATCTCTGTACATTTTTGCAATATCTCCCCATCTCTTCATCTCCAATCTCTTCATCTCCAATCTCTTCATCTCCCATCTCTTCATCTCCCATCTCTCATCTCTTATCTTATCTCCCTCCGTTCGATAGTGCCAGACTTCATCTTTAATCTCTCTCTATCTTCACAATATTCGTTCGATATTGTTCATCTGCACTCATCAGTGATCTTGATGTCCTGCATATAACACACACAAGTGAGGCAGTTGTACAAGAGGAAAAGGATTTTGCAAAGAGATTAGTTGGAGTATTTAGCGGGATTAGTTGGAGTTTAGCAAGGGACTAGTTGGAGTAAGGAATTTCGTTGAAATGTTTACAGAAGGGATTTTAGTTGTTGACATGGCTGGTTGTGAGTTGATTGTGCAAACCCGCTTCGCTCGTTGTATTGCTCGTTTTGTCCGCTCATTCTACAACTTCTCCGTAAGGCGTGAAAACACCTACTGTAAGGCGATGCGAGATAAATGAAGAGGCGGCTATGGAAGTCATATCTGTATATGTGGGAGATTCGGAGATTTGTGAGGCGATTGCTACGATCGGTGACACTAGACATGATGATTTTGTGTAAGAAAGGATAAGTGATGAAGGTGATAAAAGTGATGTTGTTCTACTATTGTTGTTCTAGTTTATTCTAGTTATTTGCTCTTCATTCAGCTCTTTTCTATTCTTTCATCTTCTATCTTCTATCTTTATTCTTTTTCTATTATCTCTATTCTTCTGTTCGCAACAACTCGCTTCGCTCGTTGTTGAGAAGTTTAAATGTTGGCAATGCGATTTAAATTAGATATTTAGATGGCATTGATGCAGGAGCAGCGTCCGATGACCGGAGAAGAAAAGCGCAAGTCAAAGAACAGAAACAACTGAGCGAAGCGAAGTTGTTTGTGATTACAATCAGCAAGTAAAATTAAACAAATGACATACAACTAATAGACAACAACTACAACTAATAGACAACAACTAATAGACAACAACTAATAAACAACTACTAATAAACAACCTAATAAACAACTACAACTACAAATAATAACTAATAACAACTCTTTTGGATATTTCAAAAATTGGGTTGGAATTGACGTAAATTGAATCGTAAATTGACGATGTGAAAATTGACGTGAAAATTGTGAAAATTGAAAAGTAAAGTGTACAAGTATTTTGAATAGAAAAAGTGTAGTAAATTTCAATAGAAAAAGTGTAATAAAAAAGCGTATTATGTAGTCTAAGTAACGGACATCACTGTCACATCGATGTCATTTAAAGTATCATGATGGAGTTGAAATGACAAGAATCAGCTGAGAGGATTGGTGAAATACGCACTGGAAAATTTGAAATTGTCATGGATAACAAGGTTTGAAGGGGTTTTGAGGGTAGAGATACGAGGCGGAAAAAGGCGGAGGTGGACACGGAAAGATAGTATAGTAGATAGTGGAGAGATAGTAAAGATAGTGGAGATTGGAAAGATCAGGCGGAGTGAGGCGAGGAAACAATGGTAGAAATGCAGAAAGATGAGGTGCAAAGGTGGAAAGAGGTGAGAGATGGAGAGAATAAGAATAATAAGTAGTTAAAAGAAGGTGGAAGAAGTTAGAAGAAGGAGGAGTTAGAAGAAGAAGAAGTTAGAAGAAGAAGAAGTTAGAAGAAGAAGTTAGAAGTTAGAATAAGAAGGGAAAGGAATACGAAGGAGGTAGAGTACGAAGGAGGTAGAGAACAAGGAGCACGATTAAGGCGGAATAAGAATAAGAATAAGGAAGAGTCAGAACGATGAATAAGAATAAGGATTAGAATGTCTGGAAACATGTAATATGAGTAAAGTGAGCAAAGAATGTTAATTAGAAAATAGACTAAATTAGAGCCAAGCATTCAGACAAACAACAATTGAGGAGCGAAATTGTAAGTTTGTCAAACAGGCGTAGTGAAGTAGTTGAGAGGTTAATGAACAATTCGCTACGCTCATTGTTCATTAATCTATCTGTTTTTACAAAATGGCTGCGAAAGTTGCAAGTTTGGGCTGCGAATTTGGTGGCTGCGAAGTTCGACCGAATCTGGATGTGCCAAATTTTGACCAAAACTAGACCAAAACTTGGCCAAATCTTGGAACCCACGTTGCCAACATTTCTTCTCCTTACCCCTTCTCGCTTGAAGACAATTAAGTTAACGTTTAGTAGATGTCTGATTAGATTCTGATGTCGGTATGATAATTGTCGATGTCGGATAAAGTTTATTTTGAGTTAGACAGAAGACACTACAAGTATAGAAGTAGTAATTAGAGTTGATGGTGGTGATAATAGAAGTGATAGTGGAAATAGAAAAGATGGAAAAAAGATGAAAAAAAGATGGAAGTAGAGGAAAAGATGGAAATAGAAGTGATCGAAAAGATGGAAACATTGCTCATTGCGTAGTTATGAGCGAAAGAAAATAGTGGTGGTGGAGTAGTGAACGTATATTAGTGGTAGTATAGTAGTAGTGGTAGTAGTGGAGTCGTAGTGGAGTCGTAGTAGTATAGTAGTAGTAGAGTCGTAGTATAGTCGTAGTAGTAGCAGTATAGTACGTAGTATAGTACTTCGTACTATACTACTACTATACTACTACTATCATTGCACAAAATCACCGGGTGAAATGGGGTGTGCGCATGTCATTTCAAAGTCCGAAGAAAATATGAATTAGTCCATCCACATGAGCCGAGGGTTGTTAATTGATGGTTGTCAAGAGGAGGTAAAGTAATGTCTTAATTTAATTCGAAGATAGTTGAAGTTCTCAATAGTTTGAAGAACTCAATAGTTTGAAGAACTCAATAGTTCGAAGAACTATTGGGAGATAATTGAGAATGGGCATTGACATGAATATGATGATGGAATAAGTCGAATAAGATGAGTAAGAAATAAGACGAACAAAAGACCAACCAAGAAAAATGAGTAGCTAATAGACTACAGACCAACAAATGAGACCAACATGAATTCATTGTACATGTTTTTAAGGTTTATTAGTATTAATCAGACACCGAGGACTGATATTTCTTATTTCTTATTTGGATATGGTACTGTGTCGTAGCATCGTTGCCAAGAGGTCAGTGTCGTAAGTGTCAAGTCAATCATGCCATCGATCTGCATGAGGTGCAGACGGAAAAATACAAAGGCACTCGATCACTCGTGCACTCGAACGAAGTGAGAGTGCACGAGAGGCTAGAGATTGACAAAAAGCTGATTTAGGATCTTAATAGTAGAATACTTGTACATTGAAGGAAGATCACATTGCAGAGTAAAAGATTTATAGTGCTGTTTTATAGTAATTTTGGAGTACATTTTGAAAGGGCACTGACATTTGACATTTGACATTTACATTCGTGGATTTTCAACGTCTTCCATAATAACATTTTCTACATTTTCTACATTTTCTACATCCTCTACATTTTCTAGACCTTCTACATTTTCTACATCTTGTACACTTTTACATCTTCTATAACACCTAACATTTTCTACGCTTGACCAGCCTCTGGCGGATCTGTACATTCTGATTTTGAGCAACCTGCACTCCATCTTATGCCACATATTGCAACTTTGAACGGCTGATCTCTTCGCTCGGCTAGTCATGCTATAGAAGTGATGAACAGACTGACAAGTAAAGGAACAAGAAGTGTAAGTAGTACAAGAAATGTAAGTAAAGGTACAAGAAGGGTAGGTAGTACAAGAAGTGTAAGTAGTACAAGAAGTGTAAGTAGTACAAGAAATGTAAAAATAGATAGAGTACAAAAAAACTCGCTTGGCTGGTGACGAATTTGCAGCTAACGAGGTTGCATTGAGGAGTTTTTCGAACGAGTGGAGTTTGAATAAAAAGATAAAGGGTGAGTGGTGAAAGTAAGTGAAAGTAGTGAAAATAAGATTCATAGTAAGCGTAAAAAGGAATAAATGTGAATAGATGAGTATATAGTGAAGTGAATGAGTAAATGAGTGAAGTAATGAGTGAAGAGTCATGAGTTAATTAGTAAAAGTGAAAAGAATAAAAGAATATGAAAAGAATAAAAGAGTAGTGAAAAGAATGGAAGGACCAATTGAGAGAAGCGCAATTGTACAATTTGTGGTTTTTATTTCTGTGACAAGCCCCAAAGCCTCTCGCTAGAATTGGGCCACAAAATGGAAGGGCACAAAAGAGTGAGTACAGAAAAGAGTACAAGAAAAGATACAGAGTACAAGTAGAAAAGATACAGAGTACAAGTACAAAAGAGTACAAGTAGAAAAGAGTACAAGTATAAAAGAGTACAAGTAGAAAAGAGTACAAGAACTCAGAGTACAAGTAGAGTACCAAAGTTCTAGAAAATAGTTCAAGAAAATAGTATGGGGTACAAGAGTACAGAATGGTACAAGAGTACAAGAGTAAATGGTACAAGAGTATTTTAAGACCCAATTAACACAATGATTCGATGTAACATGGATGGAACCCTCGTTAAGAAGAGATGAGGTTGGAGGAAGTAAGCGAATGCAAAAAGTGGACAGAATAAGAACAATCGCGTAACAATTGAGCGAACAACCTCGCTTGCTCGACTTACATAAGAAAAAAAGATCAAGTAGCAGAAAGTTTCGAGATCTTGTAACCCATGAATAATTCTTCACTCGATTGTTAACGTAACATTAGAAAACTTGAATCGGGCTCAATGAGCGGCGAAGAAGTCGAGTGCTTCGAATTCATCTCTTTTTCAGAGTAACTTTCTAGTCAGACCTTCAGAGTCTTCTCTCTATGGAGAAAATTAGTGGACTAAATTTCCACTAACTTTGGGAGACTTCACATTTCATTAGTGTTTTTCCAGTGGGACTTTTTAAAATTAGCGGGGATCATAGGGAATTGACTTCTTTTTTGGCTAAAATTAGTGGAAAACTTTTGACTTTGAATTCAGGGCTTATTGAAATGGAGTGAAATTTGTGGGAATTTTTTGATTTTAGTGAGACTTTTTTGAATTTAGTGGGAGCCGCTTGAGAAACTTTTTAATTTAGTGAGAGCTGCTTGAAAAAGTTCGAAAGTTTCTTAATTTAGTGAGAGCTGCTTTGGAAACTTTTTAATTTAGTGAGAGCTGCTTAGGAAACTTTTAATATAGTAAGAGCTGCCCTAGAAGGTGTAACTTTTATTTAGGGAGAGCTGCTTTAGAAGGTACTAAAATCTTTTTTATTTTAGTGAGATCTCTGTAACTTTCTTAGTGAGATCTCTTGTGAAACTTTATGAATTTAGTGAAAGCTGCTGGTGAAACTATTTAGTGAGATCTTGTGAACTTCTTCAATTTAGTGAGAGCTACTGTTGACCTTTCAAATTAGTTGCTACTGTGAACCTTTTTGATTTAGTGACAGATGCTGCGAACCTTTTGATTTAGTGAGAGCTACTGTGAACCTCTTTATTTAGTGAGATCTTCAAGTGAACCCTTTTAAATTAGTGAGATCTGCATGTGAACCTTTTTTAGTGACAGCTACTGTAAACCTTTAATTTGGTGAGAGCTGAAAATGCGAAACTGCGAACTTTTAGCGATACTAGCGACAGCACTGAGAAAAACTAGTGAGCACTGGAAAAACTAGTGAGCACTGGGGGGAAATCTACTGATAGAACCATTCATTCTATCGCTAATCAATATCAATCATGACTTCACATTCTCTCTACTTTCTACTCTTCTCTATTTTCTATCTTTCTATCTTATGTACTTCTTATCTACTCTTTCTACCCATACTCCTTTTCTAAATTTTCCACTCCATCCGCTATTGCTTTCCGCCTCATCCAGCCTTTTTTCAGCGTTATCACTGATTCTTATCTTTTATTCTATTTCTACATTCTACTGTTTCTACCTCTTCTCCTAAGTAATTACTTCTTTTACTCTTCTATTATGTAAGTGCTTCTAATCTACTTTTTTCCTACTACTTATCTACTTCTTGATTGTATCTTCTTTTGTTCATTATATCTACTTTGTTCCTTGACTTTTTTCTCATTCGCTTCGCTCATTTCGAGTTCGCTCCGCTCAATTATTTTCGCTTATGTCCAAACTCTTCCAATGGCGTAAGCAACCACAACAGCTCTTGGTAGATGAGCTCAAGCAAACATACAACGACTGCTGCAATCTCTCCATCAAGAACCTTGCGTTTGAAGAGCAAGGCAATTACGAAGAGGCCCTCAAAGGATGGAAGCTGTTGCACACGTCGCTTCTCTACAAGATTGATCTTTTCGAAAACGAGGTGTACAAGCTCCCCAACGAAGAATTAGGCATTCTTCACGATCTCAAAGGCATCAGGGACGAAAACATAAAGCATTTGGCCCGGCTCCAGGACCAGATCGATGAAGCCGACCGCCAGCGGCTTGCGGAAAAACATCACGCAACCCTTAAGGCTGCCAGATCAGCGCAAAAGAAAAAACAACCACAGGCGCAAATGTCGTCCCGTTCCGGAGGTTCGCTGATGTCGGTGCCCTCATTGCGCAATTCGCGCCCCATGGGGCAAAATCGCGCCGGCACCACGGCCGCCATGCGCAAGTCCCTTAGACCGCAACCAAATGGTCTTTCCAAGTCAAACAAGGCGGCATCTGCCGCGGCTGCCAATGTGTCGTGGAAACTGTCGCCAAAGAACCCGTTTGAGGACTTTGACCAGGATACTTGCACAATTGGCGAGGACGGCAGGAGAAGAGAGTCGGACTACGAATTTGATCACGTGTTGGAGGGAGTGGAGCACATGGGAATTGACGATAAAGAGCTTCTGCTGGCACTGCTGATTTCAGACGAGGATGTTTTGGTGGACTACTTTGCCTCGGACCTGCCTGTAGTGGAGGCGTCTCCAGTGTTTGAGAGAAGAAGGTTGGATAAGGTGGATAAAGATAAGTTGGAGAGAGTGGATAAAGATAAATTGGAAAAGGTGGAGAAATTGGAGAAATTGGGCAAATTAGACAAACTAAAAGGAAACAACAGCACAGGACACCTTGCCAAGTTCAAGCCTAAATTGGAGTCTGCAACAAAGAGTTCACTGGATGTGGCCAAGGTTGAGAAGAAACCGTATGTTTACAATAAGCCAAAACCCATGAATATTCAGGTGAAGAAACCAAATATATCGTACAATTACGTGAAAAGAGATGAGGATAAGAGGAGAAAGGAACGGGAAGTGAGAGAGAGAGAGTCGAGGGAAAGAGAACGCGAAAAACCTAATTTGAGACCTGCAAAGTCAAGTGGTGCGTTGAGAAAGAAAGGGTCTCCAACGAAGGAGAGAAGGGAGGGTGTAAGAGAAGCAAGAGAGGGTGTGGGTGCAAAAGAAAGGGAGGGTGTGAGAGAGAGTAGAGAAGCAAAAGAGAGAGAGCTTAGGGAAACTCCTGGTAGAGAAACTCCCGGTGAAACTCCTGGTCGGACCTCCGAATCTTCACTGCTTCTGGATACCGAAGACCCTAATGAAGCTATAATATCATCAATCAAAGGAATTGATCGTACTGCCGCACAACAAATCTTGAATGATATTGTTGTCAATGGAGACGAAGTGTACTGGGAAGACATTGTTGGGCTTGAAAGTGCCAAAGGGTCTCTCAAAGAAGCCGTTGTCTACCCCTTTCTTCGTCCTGATTTGTTTAGGGGGCTCCGTGAACCCACTCGAGGAATGTTACTTTTTGGCCCCCCCGGTACGGGAAAAACCATGCTTGCACGTGCTGTTGCGACCGAGTCCAAGTCGACGTTTTTCAGTATCAGTGCGCTGTCTCTCACGTCCAAGTACCTTGGAGAGAGTGAAAAGTTGGTCAAGGCCTTGTTCCTTCTTGCGAAGCGCTTGGCACCTTCGATTGTGTTTATTGATGAGATTGACCTGATGCTTTCGTCACGTAGCGAGGGTGAAAACGAGAGTTCCCGAAGGATCAAGAATGAGTTTTTGGTGCAGTGGTCCGAGTTATCGAGTGCTGCGGCGGGTAGGGATCTGGGCGAGGACGTGCTGAGGGTTCTTATCTTGGGAGCAACCAACTTGCCGTGGAGTATCGATGAGGCTGCACGCAGAAGATTTGTAAGGAGACAGTACATTCCACTTCCAGAGGGAGAAACACGGAAATCGCAGATTGAAAAGTTGCTCAAGTACCAGAAAAACACGCTTTCGAACGAGGATTTCGAGGAGTTGATACGGTTGACTGAAGGGTTCAGTGGGTCGGACTTGACGGCACTTGCAAAGGATTCGGCCATGGGGCCACTTCGTGCGTTGGGCGATGCGTTGTTGCTGACTCCGACCGAGGATATTCGCCCGGTGAGCTTGGTGGACTTTAAGAATAGTTTAAAGTATATCAGACCGAGTGTGGGCGAGGAGGGGTTGGCAAAGTATGAGGAGTGGGCGAAGAAGTTTGGGTCGTCGGGGGCATAGCGAAGCTTTCGAAATGAGCGAAGCTTTCGAAATGAGCGAAGCGAATGAGAAGAAAGTTAAGGTGGAAGTAAGTGAAGAATGCTGAGGCATTCAATGTGAAGGATTCAATGTGAACGCATTCAATGTGAAGGATTCAATGTGAAGGATTCAAATGAAGGCGAAGTAGTGAGAGTCAAGAAGCATTCGATTTTGAATGAGCGAAGCACTGAAATGACTGAAATGGTGAAGCACTGTCGAAGCCTCGAATAATAAGAGGCAGCACTCAACGCCCCACTTCTGTTTCTGTGCTTCGCTTGTTGACTAGGTAGGGAAGCATATAACGGCATAGATACTTGTGAATAATGTAGAACAAGAGTAGCGAGGGTCGAAGGTAAACGTTACTCTCGTGCTTGTTCTCCCACGAGCAGTAAATGTTGTTGAATGTTTACCTTTTCATAAATTTACTATCCACAAACTTACCTTCAGCATTCACTTTTTCAAATCTGAACCTTCTCAAATTCACCTTCTCAGCTCACCTTCTCAGCTCACCTTCTCAGCTCACCTTACCTTCTCTCATTCTCATCACATTCTCACCTCACCATCACCTCACCATCACCTCACCTCGCCTTCCCATCTTTTTCCCATCTACAATTAATTTTCATTGCAACATGAATGCAATGGTGCAAAAATTAAAGTTTGAGTCTAAACAGAGCAGAACACAAGAGGCGAGGAATATCGAGGAGGAAGATTAGGTGTGAGGTGGTGAGGTGGTGAGGTGTCTTAAGGTGAGTTTAGTATGAGTTAAGGAAGTTGATTTGAGGAAGTTGATTTGAGGAAGTTGAGTTAAGGAAGTTGAGCTGAGGAAGTTGAGTCAAGGTGTCTGAGCCAAGATAGTTCAGGTCTGAGTAACCTGCCAATCTTTACGTATTATTTTGGAAGTGATTTTGAGAAATTTCAGAAGCTGGAGAGCGAGCCAACGTCAAAAGTTCCTTTTTGTGGAGATCTCTGCATTGATTCATACGTCAACGGGTGCATATCAATCAGCTCATTCGATGCATGCTACTGCGGGCCAAATGGAAGGCTGAAAGGGTTAGAGGCTGAGGGGAAGATAACGGAAATGGATTTGAGTTTGAAAATTATAAAAATTAAGATTATGGTACAGAAGGTGAATGGGATGATAATTTCAGGAGATGGTGAATTAGCTATGAGTTATGAGAGGGAGGGAGTGAGTTATGAGATATGGAGCTTAGTTATGAGACGGAAAAGGTAGAATTAAATTTGTGAATTGTGATAGAAGAAATGTGAAAGTGAAAAGTTCATATGATAATGATCGGTCTTAAGTCGGTACTTCAATTCCACTTTTACTGGTTAGCCGGTACTTTTGATACTTTTGCCACTTCTTTACTGCTTTTACTGACAACTTTTACCACTTTCAGTCATTCACAAGTCATTACTACTACTTTTACTACTACCACTTTACACTCACTCATATACTTCCATTTACTTCCTTCCTCCTCATTTACTTCCTCACTTCCATCTACTTCTCATCTACTTCTCATCTACTTTTCATCTACTACCATCACTACCCATTACCTCATTACTTCCCCATTCTCATTTCATCACCTCATCTACTGTACCTTCATCACCACCATCACATATACTAGTTACCATCACAGCCATCACTAGTATTATGATGACCACGATGACACTAGGTAGTTTTGATGACACTAGCACCATCACAACGATGCCAGTGGATTAACTACGATGATGACACTAAATTGATATTTTTAGAACCATGCGGCCCGAATTCCGAGAAGAGCAGAATAAGATTGGAAGAATAAGAGGAAGACTAAAATGAAATGGATAGAGACTAAAGGGAAATGGATAGAGCAAGAGAAATGGATAGAGCAAGAGAAATGGGGAGAATTGTTGCGATTTGATATGTGAAATGGAACCGGATGCAAATGGAAGAGTTTTCATGCAACAATCTTGTAACCTTTATGAAAAGTTGAAAAGCTAAACCTTTTCGGGAAGTTTGTTGAAGTTCGAAGTTTGTTGAATTTTGTTGTATTTCTGTTTGTTTTAAGTTGCACACAAGCTTTAGCCAAATCCAGCACTGGACCATTTTGAGACTGACTTTGCAACTTGCATTGAATGCTCTGGGGAACACAAAATAGCGCATGTCAGACATCCCCCATTCCCAAAGGGTTTTGTCAGGGCTCCGTCTTCAGGGCTTCTACGGGTTCAACCACTGCAGATTTCCTGCGCACTGCAGGCTGTATACACTCTGAAATTGTCTGTTCACAATTAGCACAATAGCACAATTAGCACAATTAGCACAATTAGCACAATTGAGCGAACACAATTGAGCGAAGCGAAATTGTGCTTCTAATATGGAGACACTATACAGAGTACATAGGACACACACTATACAATACACCACACTACACTACACACTACCACTTACTCTGAACACTCTGACTCTCAGTGTACTTCGTACACTGTCCACACTGTATAGACTTTCCTGTAACTTTGATACTGTAAAATACTTTACTCACAGTACATAACTATGTTCATTTCGGCTCATTGTGTTTTTATACCACCATCTCTCGCTCATAGTTCCTCGCGCCTGTATACGCCCGCGTGCGCCTGGTTGCGCCTGCCCACGCCAGACTTGCTCTCGCACCAGGGTCTGATACGGTCTTTGTGTCACTGGATGGGTGCGAAAAAGTAAATGGCAGATCTTCCAGGGAATTTCACACTGAAAAAATACACATTCGTAATTTTTAGTTTCCAGTTTCCAGTGGTGTTTGTTGTTGTCTCCGCCTCCAAGATTCTTTTATTCTTTCATTGTTCACTTCTCTTTTATTTCTTCACTTTAATACTCTTCACTTACTCTTCACTTGAATACTCTTCACTTATCACTACCTAATCACTTATCACCACCTCACTTATCACTACCCACTTATCACTACCTCTTCACTCACCTACTCACCTCCTCTACTCCTCCCCGTTGCCAATGCGATTCTGATGAAATTGCGCTGGAAAATTTGATGGAAATTCGACTGCATGGTTTCTCGCACAAAGCCCCCAAATTCAGATTAGCTTCACAACCAACCAGGTGATCGTGCCGACACAAAGCCTTGAACCCTATTCACAAAGCCGGCTCGATAAACGAGGCACCCCACATGAGTGGGCGTACTTGAGAGTCGAGAGGATCACTCGATGAGCGATTCACTCGATGAGCGATTCACTCGACTCGCTACGCTCATCGAGTGAGTTGATCAAGTGAATCTGAATACTGAAAATACTGAATACTGAAAATACTAAATACTGAAAAAACTAAATACTGAAAATACTGAAATACTGAAATACTGAGAATCGAACACTCTGAAAAAGTTTACGGAGAAATAGAATTAATGCAGAGGACTAAAAGACAAGACAAAAGACACAGACAAAAGACTACAGACTAGACAAAAGATGACTGAAAATTTTGGACCGTGGGTGAAACCAGTTAAAATATCGTGGGATATGTAGGTGTGTTGGGGGACACGGTTATTGTTCTCTTTCACAAAGCAAAGTGAGTGGTTGTAAGAACAATTGAAGAGGTTAACGAGAATGAGAATGCAATAATGCAATTACTGATCAACTACAGAATGACTAGAATGACTACAATGACTACAATGACTAGAATGACTAATGACTAGAATGACTAATGACTAGAATGACTAATGACTAGAATGACAACTAGCACGACAAATAGAATGGCTAAAAAAATCGAACAATCACTGTATTGTGACACCTTTGTGAAATTCCCATGCACACATTAGTTAAGGAGATGAGGAGATGAGCGATTAGGGGCATGAATAGACGTAGGAGGAGATAGAGAAGGAGGAAGGGAGAGGATAGAAAATGAGAATAAAGAATGAGAAGAAGAAAGAGGAAGAAGAACGAGAATAAAGAATGAGGAAGAAGAAAGAAAGAATGAGAAAGATCATTTACGGAATAGCTGCAAATTTCAATTTTTTTTGACAGGTTCTAGAAGGATATTTTTTGTGGACTGTAGTGCTTGATCAATGGTGATGTAGTGTAGTTTGCAGATGACAGAATGTACAGAATGTACAGAATGTACAGAAAGTCTTTGTAGCATATCTTTCAGTTGTCATTAGTTAGTTATTGTCATTAGTTAGTCATTGTCATTTAGTCCTTAGTTATTGTCGTTAGTCGTTGTAGTCATTGTCATTGCAGTAGTCATCGGTTGTGTGCAGTATTAGGAAGGGAGAGGGAGGTACAGTGCCCGTTGCAGCAGGTGAGTCAGGTGATTGTAGTTGCTCTGAAATAACGTGAATCTTGTATCCCTCTTGCATATCTCCTTCATCTCTCCTAATGTTCCTGTGCATGGTCTCGCTACAAAATTCTGTTTGGAGGATGCAGTGGAGATGATGAAATAGTTACGAGCCAGAACCTACCAAACAGTACTCAAACAGCGAGCGCCCTAAACAGCGAGCGTAGCGAGATGTTTGGAAGGTGAGGGTTATGGAGGTTTGGTTTGAATTGGAGGTTTGGAAGGGAATTGGAGGTTCAGAAATGGTAGTGATTTGGTGAACACCAGCGAAATTTACCGCTAAATTTACCGCTAAAATTACCGCTAAAATTACCATCTTCTGGTAAGCACATGTCGATAGGAAAATGAGAAAAACAGATAGACCAACAATCTCGCTTCGCTCGATTGGGCTTTGCTCGATTGGGCTTCGCTCGATTGTGTGCTCCGCCTTATCGTTCGATAATTTCAGGAGAGCCTGGATTTGTTGGATTCTAGCGATCTCGTTAATTTGAGCAGGGGTTCATTTGTGGGATTTCCTTACATTTAGTGGCACCTGCCATGCAAAACTTCCTAATCATGCGAACTTTTAGTGAGACTTTGCGTCTTTTTTCTCTATTTTTAGGGAGAGTAGGAGGAATAGTAGGACTAGGACTACTGAGGAGGAAATACTAGGACTGGGTACTGGAGGCTGAGCACTGAGTACTACTGAGTACTAGGACTAGAGAGACCAGTGGAAGGAGGGAGTTTAGATATTTGGCAGTTTAGATATTTGGCAGTTTAGATATTTGGCAGTTTAGATATTTGGAAGTTTAGATACTTTAGATATTTGTTCATTTGGATCAGTAATTAGTACTGACAAATTTAGTACTGACAATTTAGTCACAGTAGCACAAATAGTGAAGACTGACAGTAGAAAAATAGTGAAGACTGACAGTAGCACAAATAGTGAAGACTGACAGTAGCACAAATTTAGGACTAAATTGGACCACTTCAAATAAAGAGACTAGAATGGCTGTAATGCATGTTACGCATACGCAGACCACATTCTCATTTACAAGATTTCGGTTTTTGATTGTGGGACCATTTGATAATTTCACGACACCATTAGACAAATGGACTATCGAAACCACAAAAAATTAGACCCCTTGCCCCTTGCCCCTTATCCCTTCGTGGCGTGTTCGCGTAGGATCGATCTCGTTAATCGTAGGGAGGTGGCCTTGTACTTCTGTATTCATTGTACCCACTAATTCTCACACTATCTTCCCTATTTCTATTCACTATTTCTATTCACTATTTCTATTCACTATTTCTATTCACTAATTCTCACTAATTCTATTTCTCAATCACACTTTTCTCACTAACTATTCACTATTCTCAAAATCTCACTCACTATTTCTCATTCTTTCTCAATCTCACGACTTACTACTCCACCCCCTCCACCCTTCCTCCACCCCTACTCCCCTACCTTCCTCCTTCCCTCCATTTGGAATGTACGCGTTTGCGCGTTAAAAAGGGAAAGGGTTAGACAAAAAAAGCGACAGAAAGTGTCATTGGTGAGTTCTCGTCCACCTTCTCTGAGTAAATGCTATTTTTACAGTTCCTCATCTCCCATGTGTTCTATTATTGTCAATCACTATTTTTTCCACCCACTACATAATCCACAATGTACTACCCTTTTCTATACTCTATTCTACTCCATTCTACACTCTATTATACTCTATTACTACTACACTCGACACTCTACCACTAACAACTAACTCTACTACTAAACTAACTCTACTACTAAACTAACTTTACTACTAAACTAACTCTACTAACAACTAACTCTACTAACAACTAACTCTGCTACTAAACTCACTCTACTAACAACTGACTCTACTAAGAACTTACTCTACTACTAAACTCCACTCCCACACTCTACTTCAGACAACAGACAAAAAGACGACAAAAACACAGAAATATACAGAAATATACAGAAGTATACAGAAATATACAGAAATAGACACCGCGCAAATGGACAGAAATGCCAGAAACTGTGACATATATGGCGAGAAATTTAACAGATATAGAGTAATGGCGAGATACAGAAATAAAGTAACTAATTACGAAAAGTATACAAAAGGAGTCCACTCTTTCAGTCATTCCTTCCCTCCTTCACTCAACTCCACCTACTCCACCTACTCCAATCCACCTACTCCACCTACTCCAATCCACTCCAATCCACCTACTCCAATCCACCACTCCACCCACAATCCTCGCTACCAGACAATAAGGTTTTGTCTGCATGAATTGTACTCCCTGCATACCAGAACAGTCAGTGAATAGAACAGTCAATAGAATAAGTCAGTAAATAAAAGTACAAGTGGAACATGTTATAGAGTGAACATGTTGGGTGAACATATAGAGTGAACATATAGAGTGAACTGTTATGAGTGAACATATTATGAGTGAACATATTATGAGTGAACATATTATGAGTGAACATATTATGAGAACAGTGAAATCAAGGATCAGTGAACAGTCGCTCCGCTCCTGTTCACTGTTTAAGTTGTTCGATATGATGCCATCTAGACTCTCATTATGCCAATTCTATTTCTAATCCTTTTTCAGCCCCTTCACAATAAAACGGAACGGTAAAGTTAATAACAATGCTGTCAAGAAAAAGGGATAACTGTAAAGTTAGTCAATGGCAGCGCAGCGTTGCGAGTTCAAGAACGCGAGAATACACCGGAAAGTTAATGAGGAAGTGGGTCATAAAATCAAGGTACAGTAATTGTTACATTAGGAGTAGTCGAAGTCGAGTTCATCAAGTTTACAGGATTCCATAATTCATCGTTCTACAGTCGTTCTATAGTTCATCGTTCTATAGTCGTTCTATAGTTCATCGTTCTATAGTCGTTCTATAGTTCATCGTTCCATAGCTCATCAAACAACTCGCTTCGCTCGTTGTTCTGGTTGTTCTCGTTCTGTTTACTCAAACCTTCACTACATATCGCTAATTCTCGCTAACCTCGCTAACCTCGCTAACAGTTTTCAAAGATACTAAGATTGTGGGAGGGTGTGTGGGTGTATCACTGTGACTGTGGTGTGACTATGACTGTGGTGTGACTACGACTATATGAGTACTGTACCATCTACATCGCTTCGCGATATGGATGATACGATATGGATGATACGATATAGATGATTATTGTGTGTTCGGAAAAATACCCCCTTCACTTTTTGTGTAGATCCGATCCATGTACGTTGCGACTTTGATTCTGTGTCGGAAAAAGTGTAAAGACAAAACAGTTCCGCATCCGTTGATTGTTTTCTTCGCAACTAAATCGCTTCTGGTGCACTGCGCTTAAAGTGTTGTGGGTTTCACTTTATGCACATGCGGCGCAGGTAATACCGAGAGGACCGCGAGTTCACTTCCACTCGATGAGCGAAGCGAGTCGAGTGGGAGTACGTCGAGGTGTTCGAATTCGTTAACTGAGTACACTGAGTAATTTTATCTTGTCCAAGGTCGACATGGTCAGACAAGGTCAGACAAAAATTATCAGACAAAAAGGTTGACATCAACATGATCAACAATTTAATCAACAATTTTCACAACAATTCACAACAATTTAGCTATCAATTGTCCACTGCTCCTGCCAGTATTGAGATGACTTCCTACTCACTCTATATTTAGCATTTCGCTACTATTGTGACTATTGTTCCTCCTTATCCGGATCACAATGGCGTAGCGAATCAACCCTCCACTCAATTGTTCTCATTCAATTATTCTCATTCAATTATTCTCATACAATTATTCTCATTCAATTATTCTCATTCAATTATTCTCATTCAATTGTACAATCATACAATCAAACAATTTCGCTCCGCTCAATTGTTTGATTGATTGTATTGGGCAGGCGAATACGAGGTTCCTACATGAGACAGCGTTCGGGCTCACAATGTATCAGTCCTAGATCTGAACAGCTGATCGGTCAAAAAATAAAGCAGACAAAAGACGTAAAAGTAGAAAAAAGTAGAAAAAAAAAAGAGAAAACGTAGAAATATATGTAAAAAAAAAAAGTAGAAAAAACGTAGATAAAAAAAAAAAGGTAAACGTAAAAAACGTAACGACGAAAAATAATAAATTTTTTGTGGGAAAAAATAATGGGAAAGATTAAAGATTAAATGTACATGTACAAAAAGAAACTGCATACTCGACATTTTCCAAACTTTATATCCAAATTCATGGTATGCATTTTGAGACTTTGCGGCTTGCATGTGGATCTTAATTTCTGTCCTCTGGTCATGAATAATAATCTTGACAATATATATAGGCGGCTATTTCCCAAATATAAATAGATTGTATTTCCCACAAGTCTTGAGTCAGTCCAGTGCTACCACACCTCCACTCAGTACATACCTTCCACAAGTACATTCCTAGTACCTTCTTACATTTACAGTACTAGTCAGTACATTTACACTAGCACCACTAGTACATTAACTACATCTACACTACCACTTTTATCAACTCTCTCTATGCTCGCATACATGAACACCAATTACAATAACAAACCTTCAGTGCCTGGTGTACCGCCCATTGCCACGACCCCATTACCGCCCGTGCTCAACCCTCCACTCAACGATGGGCTGAGATCCCCCACGTACTATTTCAATTCTCCACAGGCCAACCACCAGCCATATTACTATTATCCATCACGGCTCGCACCACAGTCGTACTACTATACACAGCCGGGCACCATGGTGAATGGGATGCCGTATGTGCAGGGCATTGCCATTACGGGGAGTGTAGTGCCCGACATGAGGCGCAAGACCAAGCAGTCCACCACCTGGACCCCTAAAGAGGACAAACTTTTGCGCCAATTGAAGGAGGTGCAAAAGTTGGGCTGGAGGGAGATTTCATCGTTTTTTGATGATCGTACACCGAATGCGTGTCAGTTTAGATGGAGGCGGATTATTAGCGGGACACTGACGGCTGTGACGAGGAAGAGGCATCATCATTCGATAAACTTTTTGTTGAACTAGCCCAAATTCGAAGCAAATTTGGGGTAGTTTATATCTACAAAATTATCAAATATGCGAAGCATATTTGTTGATACAGTTGATCAAATATGCAAAGCATATTTGTTGATACAGTTGATGTGTATGCAAAGCATATTTGTTGATACAGTTGATAAAAGTATGCAAAGCATATTTGCTTATATGATACAAGTGATCATATCATTTACAGTTGATCAAATATGCTTCGCATATTTGATGTTAAGGATCAATATGCTTGGCATATTTGATAGGTCATTGGGATGATCTCGTTCTCAATTCAAGGTTGAGACTTTCAATTCTGATCATAAGATCGCTGAGGTGAAGCATAGATGGGGTGCCTGAGTAGGGGAGGGGTGTAATGGTGTATATAATGAAATGGGATAAGGATTTAAGAGTGTAGATAACCAAGCGAAACAACTGAGCAAGCGAAGTTGTTGAGGTTGTTTTAAGTAAGCAAGTAAAAGTGACTATGACCGACTTAACTTGGCTTCGCTCAGTTCATTACCTAATCACCCGTCAAACCTTACATAATCTGGTCTAGACTCGATTAACTTTACGAGGCACTTTATGGCATGTAACAGAAGGTTGCGGGTGCATAACCAGTATCTTGCTTATGCAGACAGAGTGAATGGGGTAATAGGTAAATAGTACTCGAGATAGTTCGAACTCGAGAGATAGTTCGAACTTGAGAGCGGAGCGATCGAGTGAGTAGTTAAGTCGAGAGCTAATAAGCACTCGAAAGCGAAGCTTTCGAGTGAGTTGAAATAGTTGAACTTGTTCATATTCCGAAGCAGTTTTCACATCTAGATCGAGAGAGAAGTTCAATTTTACCGAATGCTGAGTACTTCGGATGACTTGGATCAAAAAAAGTACTTTTGGAGGTACAACTTACAATCCTACATCTTACAATCTACAACCCTCAACTTCCTTCTCTTACATTTACTTCATTACTTCGTAATTACACTACCCTAGTGCTTCGCACTAGGCTAGTGTAGCATTGTAACTCGATCTACGATTAGCGATTAGTGACCACATTCCAATCGGAATGTGGAATGTGAATTTGCATGCATAAAAAAGAGGTGGTGTTGAACGTACGAGAATAGTCCATCATAGTGAGAATGTCAGGGAATGTGGTGATAAGAATGAGTGGTGAGTGTATTATGGGAGTATTAGTTTATATCAGTAGTATGGGAGTATTAGTTTATATTAGTAGTATGAGAGTACTTGTATAGAACGTTATATGAATTAGGAAATCTCCCCAGTCCCCCACTATCCCCCATTCTCACCTCTCACCTTCACTCTTTTCTACATACCTTCATCACCTTCATTTTTCTACATTTTCTACATTTATCTTGATTTATCTTGATTTACCTTCATTTACTACTAAATCTACTTTCACTTCCTCTAGTTTAATCTTCTATTCTTCTATCAACAATCTCGCTCCGCTCGATTGTTGATTGCTGGTCTTCCATGACCATCACTAACCATCGCATTCTTGCTTTGGGATATTTTTTGGGTGATGAGGACGGCCATTGTTACATTACGCGATTGTGGTTCGGGTAAAGGGTTTGATAACCGATCAAACGGCGTTTCAAACCACCACCAACTGCGCGAAGCGAAGTCAACTTCACTTAGTTGGTCAACTTACACCAAACAACTTTGCTTTGCAAAGTTGTTTTTACTTCATCTCATTCATCCTCCTTACTAATAATATGTTTTATTATCGGTCAAAATCGAACCATCCCCTAAACCCCAATCACTTCATATTCTCACTTCATATTCTCACTTCATATTCTCACTTCATTTACTTCATATTTACTTCATTATTACTTCATTCACTTCATTTACTTCATTATTACTTCACTTCATATTCACTTCATATTTACTCATATTAGTTCACTCATATTCACTTCACATTCACATATTAACACTTCATATTCACTTCATACACGAAATAGTTCACTTCATACTTACAACTAACCTTCCCCACCTACACTTCTGCCAAGATTACTCCGCCATAAGTCCAGCATCTATGGCTCGCATCTCTGGCTATGGACTTATGGCTTGTTCTAGATCCCTCCGACAAAAATTGTAACGGTGGAAAATTATAAACCCCATCACGTAGCCGAACGCTCACAATACCCGCTGCGCTTATGCATAAAACCGGATGGTTGCAAATTCAACCCCGGTGTCTTGGGAAGCAAGCTTGGACGTGGTTGCGACCTCGATACTGATGCCATTATTGCCCCCATGTTATGGGGTCATCCCATCACCCCAATCACAAGAAAATCAATAGCACAAGTGTAGTACCAGTGTACTACGTACACTGGTACTACACTGGTTGTGCTACTACTCTTTTGTGTAATTTAATTTCTACAATTTCTCTATTCCTCCTTCTACTTCATATTCCACCTTCCTTCTACTTTAACTTCAACTTCTACTTCTTGTTCTACTTCTTCTTGTTCTACTTCTTATTCCACCTCCTCTACTCAACTTCAACTCCTCCCTCCCTCCCTATTCCGCCTCATCTATTTTTACATTGGGCACAAAATTAACAATAGGGTGAATTACGCATCTCAATTACCATCAAGATACATTCTATTTCTGGCCTCTGTTGTATTATCTCTGTCTATTGTGAAGCACATCTGCTAATCTCTATTTTGTTGACTCTCTAGTAGATTCTGCAGTTTTGGTAGTTCATTCTGCTAGTTGTAATTTTGTTAGTACTATTCTACTATTCTACTTCTTATTATCTAATTATCTACTGTGTGTCTACTCTCCACTTCTTAGTATTATCTACTGTATTCTACTTCTACTTCCACTACTCTACTACTCTCTATCTATTTACTACAATCTTTATCTCCACCTCTGGCATCTCATCTTGAAATTCAATTAAACTTTTGTGAGTAGTAGTAGAGTATTAATAGAGTAATAGAGTAATAGAGTAATGGAGTAATAGAGTAATAGAGTAATAGAGTAATAGAGTAGTAGAGTAGTAATAGAGTAATAGAGTAGTAGTGAGGTTCGTAGACCTCTGTGACCTGAGGTATTTTGAGGTGTCAATCGGCGGATCTGGATGTGGATCGGAAAATACTGGATCCTTTGAGTACGTCACCCGAACCTTATTTCCAACCTGAAATTACTCGGGCTCTACACTTCCTTTTTTGATTTGAGGAGCTCAACTGCGTGGTATCGGATACAATAGTGATCCTCGGCGTTAGCGAGATGAAAGAAGATTAGGTGAAATTCGAATCAAGAAATGAAGAAGCAAGCTTCTTCTTTTCAAATTATATCCTCTAATCTTTACTCATTTTTCTATCAATTCTTTCTTTTTACTCCTGATTCCCTTCTATTCCTTATTTCTCCTTCTTATTTCTTCTATTCTTATCTATTCTTATTTCTTCTATTCTTATCTATTCTTATTTCTTCTATTCTACTCTTATTTCTACTCTTGTTTCTCCTAATCTTATTTCTACTCTTATTTCTTCCAATCTTATTGCTTCTCCTCTGTTTACTTCTCCTCTGTTTACTCCTCTTACTCTTTTACTGTTTACTTCTCAAACCTACTCACCAATTATCTTTCTTAATCTCAAACTTTATTCTGTACTTTATTCTTCCCTTCCTTTTTTCTTACTTTTTCCTCTCCCTTTTTCTCTTCTCCCTTTCCTTCACTATCTTCCTCCTTTTCTTTTCATTTCCTTTTCTTCTTATCACTTCAATCACCTTCATCACATCACCCCAACAACCGTTAGAGTTTGCCCCACGACGTTAAAACGTCTTCAAATTCCCCATGTTTCCTCTTGCCTCATACCCATCCCGACCGCTGCTCTATTGTCTTCTTTATTGTCCCAACTTTCTTTAAACTTTGGAAAGTTTATCAATCCCTGTGGTGATGATGTAATGGTCTGGACAGGGACAGAGAACAGACGAGGACAGAGAACAGACGAGGACAGACGAAGTCTGTCCGAGAATGTTGAATGAACGAGTGAGTGAGTGTGCAAGTGAGTGATTAAGTGAGTATTTTAGTGGGTAAGTGAGTAAAAAAGTGTGAGTATGTATGTGTGAATCTTTTTCACTGAAAAATTATTAACATTTTTCATCATCAATCATAACTGAAAATCTCTCATCACTCATAATATAGTTATTCCCTCATTACTCATTGTCATTCATTGTCATTCATAGTCATTCATAGTCACTTATTGTCACTCATCGTTCACTCATAATCATTATCACTAAGTAAGTTTACTCACTCACTCACTCGCTTCGCTCGCTTCGCTCGTTCCTTCGTCATCATCACATGACATCTAATTTCATTATCACCTCATTAATCCCTCATCATTTCATCATTTCACCCTCTTGCATCATTTCATCATTTCCATTTCATCATCAATGCTCCATCACTCCATCACTCCCATCAAATTTCATTAGCAAGCATCCATTCTCGCCTGCACACCCGCGCCGCTTTAACGAG
Source organism: Kodamaea kakaduensis (assembly GCA_030558435.1). NCBI lineage: Eukaryota > Fungi > Ascomycota > Pichiomycetes > Serinales > Debaryomycetaceae > Kodamaea > Kodamaea kakaduensis. The sequence goes on from JAJMSN010000053.1 coordinate 69,937, forward strand.
AATGCATACTCCCATATCCTCAGCCCGTGGTCGGGCCCGTTTGGGACTGGCCACCGTGCATCCACAAAACCTTGAAACCTTGTCAAGAACCTTGTTTGTATGCGCATTCCCTTTTCGATGCCGGTCTGTCAACATTCACATGAACAATAAACGCCACCAATTGAGCGAAGCGAAATTGTTGCCGTTAATTGCTCGCTCTTCATTCCCTCCTTTCTTCTTCCCTTTTCTCTTGTTCCATCTTCTCTTCCTCTTTCTTATCATCCGTCTTCTCTCCTCCTTTCTTCCCTTCCTCTCCGTCCTCCTTTTTACCCTTCATCTTCTCTCCCTCCTTTCTTTTCTTCCCACTAGGTAACATTTAAGCTTTTCCAGATTCTCCTTTTCCGCTACTTCAAAAAGGTAGATTAAACTTTCCTATTGTCCAATTCCGTTGGGTCCTTTCCTTTCTGGTATTTCCTCTTGTGTATAAACTTTTCAATCGGCGTTTTGGCGAGATTCCGCCTTGGTCATTAATCAAGTCTGCAATTTGCTCAAAAAGTGTATTTTGTTTTCACTCTTTCACTTTTTTTCACTTTCTTCACTTCTTCACTTTTCGCTTCTTCACTCTTAACTTCTTCACTCTTCACTCCTTCACTCTTTCACTTCTTTCACTTCTTCACTCCCTTCACTCTCTTCACTTTCCTCACTTCTTCACTTTCCTCACTTTGCTCACTTCTTCACTTTCTCACTTTCCTCACTCTATTCTCCCTCGATCATACGAGCCTCTGCACCTTGCTCGATCCCTTCATGGTGCATCTGGTTCGAGGTCCGCATATTCATTGCATTGCTCGCTTCCCTTGTCCGCATGTTCTCGAACAACCGCCTGATTCTCCGCATACATCCTCGAGATTATATCGCCGCTTCTTCTATCCTCGCCGATCCCTTTGCATCTGGTAAAAAATTGCCACAGAACTTGTGCCAAACCTTATTCCCAATTCACAAACAAACCCAGAACGTGCGAATTCCACCTAGAACGTGAGAATTCCAGAACGTGCAAATTCCACCGTCAATTTCGCTACGCTCAATCGTGCAAACGCCCCATAAAGACCCTATTTGTGAACTACTTTCACTTTAAAATTTTGTGTTTAGCTACACTCTGCATTCGTGGCTTGCATGCCCACATTGTGAACAATAACGGATTTGATGTTTGTGAACATAAACGGATTTGATATTTGACTTTAATGTGAAAACATTACGAGCTTTGCAGGTAAATGCAAAGCGTTTCTTTTGCTGATTGTGGTTGATGCTCGTGCATCCTCTCGTTTGCATATGGATTATTGTTCCCTTCTTTAACTCCCCGATGAGAACGCCTTCTAAGTTTAGCAGCATGTTGCACGCATATCGCCCCATTTTTGATAAGCCGTGGTCCTCTTTGTGAACTATCCCTTCTCAACAGCAACAATAGAAGGCGAATGAGGCGCCCTCGGTACCACATATCTGTTCAAATCCGACAAAAGTCGGTCTCAATTGAGCGAAGCGAGATTGTGAGTGCACAGGATTTCGAATGAGTGAGCAGGATTTCGAATGAGTGAAGGTACTCCTTCGAATGAGTCAAGACGAACAAACGGGATACCTTTCAGGGCTCCTTCAGACCCCTTCCAACTCCCTCCAGGGTTCTTCGGACTCCCTCCATATGAAGACTCAAAAGTACTGCATACTTACTTTTTGACACCCTTGATTCCTTTTTCGGATGACGTTATACGCTAAAGTCTTATCGTACCCACTTGTAGGCTACTCAGCCCACTTCTTGAACTTGGACGTCACCTCAACAGGCATACAATACACCGGGTCGATCTCATTGAACTCGTACCTCTCACTATCGATCAAACTGAGTCCTGCTATGGCAAAACACGTGTGGTACACATCAGTCTGGTTATCGGGTCGGTCACTGAACCCACCACTTGTGGTATCTTGACACTCGAGAATGAAATTCTCCAACTTGGCCAAATCAACCCAGTGTTTCTTGTTGAATATCGCAAGCGAAGACAAGACCCACCAACTATAGCACACATCAGGGAGTTTTTCTGGTCTCCCATTGAATCCACCACTGGGTAAAACTTGCCGATCACTCAACCACGACATCAACTTGGTATCATTTTCCACCAAATGCAAACGGTCTGTAATGGCCAATGATCCAACACACGTAAACACTTGCGACGCGTGACTCTCGCTACCAGGTACGAGTCCAAATGCACCATCGAAATTGCGGCACCTCATAATAAACTCAACTGCCGGATCAACCACGGCATTGGTCAATTCCCCCAAAATCGATAAACTCGATAATGCAGTGTATGAAAACCGGTTGTCAATTTCCCCGAAACGGTCGCCTTGGAACGACCCGTTGGGCAATTGAAGACTCCGCACAAAATCAACAATTCTCAGTCTCTTTTCGATGCCTAAACTGGGCATGTCGTCGTCGTATATCCGTAGTATCTGTAGAGCAGATAACGTCAGTAATATGTGGGCATCGTGCTGGGGGAACGACCCAAACGCCCCGTACTTCTCGTCCCAGCAACTCATGACGTAGTCCACAACTTTCTGTCTAGGGAGTGATCCAAGCGCCTTCATCGTAACCAACGCAGTGACTCCCCAGTATATCCCATTCATTCGAAGGTGCTCGCTGAGCCAGTACTCATACGACAGGTGGGAGTCCTGCTCAAGTACGTAGTCGATGTGCTTCTGTCTTTCAAACGCGGGCATGGGAATGGCTGTAAAAATTGATTTTGAATTTCATTTTGTTGTCAAAGCAATGGCTGAAGTGTACAGAAAAGGTAACTTGATGAATGTGAAGATTAAAGTAAAAGTGAAGATGAAAGTGGTTCGAAAGTGAAGGTGTGTGGTGTTGTTTGGGTAAATTGGAGTATTTGGCGCAATTGGTGTAATGGGGATAAATTTTGGCTGTGTGGCTGTAAATTGGCTGTGAAAAATTGGCTGTATGGCTGTAAAAAAAGGCATTATCATTTGCAGTAAATCGCCACCATGTGCTCATCCTTGTTTACCTTCCTGTCTTACTCATTCAGTGTTGAGTGTAAACACCAAGTAAGTGGGTGTACATTCATTATTAAAAGTTACAATTAGGTATTACATTACATTAGGTACTAACATTAGAATTAGGTACTAACATTACAATTAGCAATTACAATTGGTATTACAATTGGTGCTACAATTAGGTATTACAATTGGTGCTACAATTAGGTATTACAATTGGTGTTACAATTAGGGACTAGGTTCATTGCTATTAGGCTTCAACAAAGAATAGATGAAACTCTTCCTAGATATCTTCAGAAAACTTGTGGATAGAAATGGGACCAAATCATCAATTGACCTAAATTTATGAGGTGGACAACATCAGTTCACAATATCAATGCCAAGTCACTAAGTATCGATAAAATAAGTGATATAATGTATTGATGCTGGGAGTGCTTCATTATACTTAATGTACTGAAAACCTTTGGTGGAAAATGCACTGAAAAACACTTTTGGTGGGTACTGGATAAAACCTTGCGGAAATCTACTCGAACTTTCAGTGAACATTTGCTGAGAAAGTTTCTGTAGTGGAAAATTTACCGAACCTTTCAGCAAAGATTTACTGAAAAAAAAAAATTTTAGTGGGGAATGTACGCTAGTTTTAGTGACGCTATACTGAAGAAGCCAGTAAATTTACTGCAACAGTGAAGGGGATTACTGAGAAAAGATGAGGACTTTACTGATACTAGAAATACTGATTCTACGCTTGGGGCACATTAACCATTGGGCAGGGCGCAATGCGTACCTACTTTTAACTAGATTTGATTGCTGCAAACACTTTCAATTGAGCTACACTCAATTGAAAGCTCAATTGAACGCCAAATTGAAGTCGTCCTGATCTCAATTTTTTCAGACAAAAATATCAACCTTTTTCATCTTATTTTCAGATCTTCTTGCAGCAAGCCGTCATCTTTTCTGTCTGACACATACCCTGGCGCCAAAAGCCTCAAACTCGATACATGTCCATTTTCATCCAACCTTTGCTGGTTTGGATTGCTGGTTTTAGTGTCAGGAAAAAAAGTGCACTGGCTGCAAAATTTTAGCTCGCAATACGATTTAAACAGGAATGATGAGGTGATCTGAAACACAAGAACAAACACGATGACATGCTTTGGGATAATTATGAGTGTCAGTTAAAAATTGAAAAAAGTCGGGAAAATAGAAGATCAAGGTTGCACAGCTTAAATGGTGGGTGGTTTCGGAGCTCACCCACTCAACGCGCTCTGCACTCAACGCGCTCTGTAATTTCACCAACGCAAATTCAAGTGTGAAGAACCTTATGAACTAGACAGGTACTGTCTACGCACATCATCTCGCCTCATTAACTTTGATGACCATGGCAAACTTTACAAATAGTCTGATAATACAGACGGCTTCCCTAATGATAATTTCCATCTGAGACGAAGAAAATTTCTTGGTTCGCCTCATCAAATAGTCTATGCGTGGAAAGTCGATGCATAGAAAATATCCCCCCTCTGATGATCTAGACAATACTCCTTTTGGATAGTTTATGGAGATCATTAATATTCCCAATTAGACCAATTCCCAAACAAGTGAACTGGCTGGCCCCAATTAGTTCAGGGGAATGTGATAATTGAATTGCTTTGTGCTATCGGTATCAGGCTACGTCAACCCCCATCCAGATTGCCTAATGATCGTCTCTTCTACAGTTTCTTCTTCTTAGGGCATTCAATTGCCAGTGGAGACTGGTTCCCTTGCTGGTTAGGTACCCTTTCTGGTGGCTAGATCCTCTGTCTAGACCTCATCGCGGGCATCGAGATGTGGTTCGTTGAACCTTGAATTGACGAGACAACGCAAAAAGCAACCGAAAATTGTCATTCCATCCCAAAGAAGCGGTGGGCCAAAAACCAAACCATTCGAGGGGCACATTTGGCACCACTACTTTCGAATTACAAAGTCAAGCCATGCGCGTATCAATTCGTGCCAATTAAATCATGCGCAGATTTCGCTAATGCATGTCGGCTAAGATGGGTTATCGCAATATTCTAACCAGCCGATAGTCGCTAACGCAGCCAAAAAGACTACTGACATGACGATGAAAAGATTGCAACCAGCAGAAAATAAGGATGGGAAGATGCTAGCTTAACCCACGAAGGCTTCAAAATAAAAATAATGCATTCCAAAATGAACGCAATAAAAATGCCGTCAAATGTTTAACGACGAGGCATCAAATTAACACACGCAACATACGTACCGAAACATGGTCAGGTACGCAGACAGTCCAGGGACTGGTTTCAAGGAGGCCCCTTCCATATGGTTTCATATTGAATGCGGTTTCATGATTAACGACGATCCTGGGATGTCTCATGCGCATGGTTTCAGCAATCAAGTGTATCTTTACGGAAAGTTTCAAGAGATGTACTTATTTTAAGATGGTCATGGTGGTTTCAAGGTGTTTATTTTTGAAAAAAAAATGGTTTCAAGGCTTGGTTGCACAGGGTTTGGTTTCAGGGTTTAGTTTCATCGTTGATGACTTACAGTTTGTGTTTCACCAGAAGGAACCCAATGGTGCAGCTTTTTTGCAGTCTTGATGGTGCAGTTGGTGCAGTTGGTGCAGTCTTTGGGCATTCCTTTGGTGCAGTCTTTCTCATAGCAATCTATCTCACGCAATTGTGGGAATATGAAGAACCTGTTGTCACGGGCCTCTTGTGCGGTTTCGACCTGTGACTGTACGTTACAGCTCAGTGATAATAATGAATCTGGAGGGTCCTATTTGAGCAAGACATGAATCGATTTGGAAGGAATTGATTGATTTGGTCTCGCAAAGAATCTTGCTTGTTTCAGATTTCCAGATGATGAGGACAAGACGTTTCAGAATGGAAAGCGATGACCACGATATGTAAGAGAAGATGTCCTGATGCAAAGCTCGCTACAAATGTGACGTTGAAAAAATACCTCCTAGCTGATGATACTCAATTAAGGCAAAGCAAAACACTACACCATATATTGTCATAAAACTAGGAGGAATAAAATAAAGTGCTCCAGTGTCTGAAAATTTGTCTCCTTTGTGTCTATTCGGTTGCACAGCAATTGCATTATCGGCTGTTGTCCACATTATCGAGATACTTGATAGATTAACGAGACGATAAACAGGTACTGACAGAGGGGTGCAGGTGTGCTCCTCTTCTTACTGCTGCCATTCTCCTCCTTACTACCTCCATACTACCTCCATACTCCATTTCGTCCACCACTGACCAAAGAGCCAGCTCATCCTTTTTTGGAGACCGTTGAAATTGCGCTTTTCGTCAGTTATTTTGTGCATTGTGTGCTGCAGGGGCACATCTCGGCGAGTTTGTGCGTGAAAATAAACTTGTACAATGTACATAATAATCGTCTAAGCGAACATCTTATCGCTGAACAACGCTCCATCACCATGGTCTTCATAATATCTTAATTGCGCATGGAGGGGTGGTTTCACAAAAAATTCAAGCCACCCTGTTTCAGCTTTCAATGTTGTTTCACATGTTTCAGTCCTTGTGGCTGGTTGCTGTCGTGTCCGCTTCCACCGACACTGATGGACCCTTGATCGTTAATCATCGATCATACGATCCACATTGTTGGGAAAAAATACAGACAATAGACCCTTAGAGTCTATGCATTCAACAATAGAACATTCAAACACAATAGAAGTACAACAATAGAAGATAAACATAATAGCAAGCAACACTGATAAGAAGCTTACAACAAAGCCAACTCACGTACAACGTGCTGAATACAATAGATGGAACGTAGCTACAATGAGACGGAATCATAAATGGTGATGAGACGGAACCATAAATGAAGGAAATGACCACCCAAACACCGAACAATAGAGAAAAAAGGGCCCAGACGGGGCAGGGATAGGAAAATAGATGCGCACACAATGGAAGCAGACCAAAGCACAATGGCTAAAAAATATAGACGGTGGCCAGGCACTGTTTGAGGGTCTGGTCGCAAGTTAGTGTGGGAGGCATGTGGGCGACGACTCCTTCGGTAAATTAGATATCCCAAAGCAGTATGGAAATTAGGCTGAATACATGGGAATATTTTCTCGCTAGATGGTTTTGTCATGGTTTGTGATGGTTAGTTGAAGGTTTTCGCTGAGTGTCGTTGAGTGTAGCTGAGTGTCGTGGTTTTGTCATCGATATTATCTGGGGTTTTGTCACCGTTTATGAACAAAGCTCGTGGACACACTATAAAATTAGCCTATAATATACTTAGTACTATACTTAGTACTATAGTACTATACTTAGCACTATAATATTAGCACTATAATAAGGACTATTATACCAGTATACTTTAAACTATGAATAATTAGCGGTATTACTAGTAGTGATGTTCTGGGGGGCTGTTCCATTATGGTACGATTGCCATTGGGAGAACAGTTGACTACGCTCGGTAAGATCCGCTTATGAAGGGGAGGAATTACATAAAGGGAAGAATTATAGGGGAAGAATCACATCATGGAAGACTTTTCGTGAGTAAGACTTTCCATGAGTAGAATTCCATAAGGGATGGTGGTAGACAAACCGACATTCAGCAAAATGTAGTGAGTTCATTACAAAATAAGAACAATGTTTTTCACCATATTCAATATTCTTTGACGACTCTGTTTAGTACTAGTCAACCTCTTGTTGCGAAGACTAGAGTGACAAATTCCAATTGATTGCATCTGGGGCGAAAACGTTAATGATGAAGGGAAATGCAGAGGTAAAAGGAAGATTATGAATTGAGCTTCATCTGAGTGAAGTTGAATATTCAGCTGCAAAACTTGTGTACTAATTCCGCTCGACTCGCAGCTGAATTTTTCGCAGCCATTTTTGGATGAACCGAGCGAGTTCATCAAATCAAAGATACTCAGAAAAGAATTAGTATAAGGGTAGTTTGAAAGGATATTTGTAAGTTTTATAGAGAATCTTAGAAATACTTGATGGAGAATATCCGTAGAGCGTATTGGTAGAGAGTAAGGGTAGAGTATTGGTAGAGTTTTGGTAGAGTATTGGTAGAGGGTATTGGTAGAGAGTATCTGTAGAGATTACTGGAGAGTATTCTTTAAAACTGTCGCTGAGAGTCTTCGTTGATGATCATTGGAGTGCATTTGTTTTTTCAGAAATATTCCTCCCACTGTTTATTCATTCTTGGGTATTTAGATTTCTGAGAAGCAAATTTGAAGCATGCCTAATATGGTGAACATGGGTGACTCTCGCTAAAAAGTGCTAATTTTTGATTGGGGGTGAGTAGCGATGGACTGAATAGGTGATGTAATATTTCTTACGTTTAGTATCAGTAGGTGACCCAAAATTTCAGCATGTGTGCTTATTGCCGAAGAATGGGAGTATGAAGTAGCGAAAAATTAGTGAGGCCCCCCAAAATTAGTGGACCTCCAAAAATTAGTGGGACCTCCCAAAAGTTAGTGAGAAATTGGTGAGAACTTCAAAATTAGTGGGAACTTAGGAGAACTTCAAATACTGGCAGAGAAAATGAAAATGCTTACATTCCTTTTGTTTTACCAACCACCCTCCATATCCTCTCACCCACAATTTCAAATTACGGGATTTCTTACCTACTCATTTCTTACCTACTCATTCCATACCTACTCTACACTCGACCAATTTCTCAAATGGGTAAACGAAGCAGCGCTCATGTTTTGTCTGCATTAATTTTCTGCGCAGCGACCGCTTTGAATTTCTCAACGATCGCTACAAATGGCCGCTAAAATTTCGCTGGTTTCTGAAATTCTCGCTAGCCAGGCTTGGACCTTCCAGTTGCTGAGCCCAAGCCTTGTCATTGCATGATGCAAAAGATGATGTAAATGCGCCAGAAAAGCTGGTCTAAGCCCCGTGTAAAGTGCCTGCAACAAAGAGGTTGGTAAGTCGTATTCCAAGAAATTCTCAACCTAAGAATTTCCCTACCAAGAATTTCCCTACCAAGAATTTCCACGACCACTTAGAATTTCCACTAACTTTTCCCCAAAATTTCCAAAAATCTACAAAATGTTAGGGTCTGCTCATTCTACTCCTCTTGGTACTTTTTGTATTTCTTTGTATTTGTATTTCTTGTATTTGCAATTCTTGCATCTTCTTTGCATTTCCTTGCCTCCCTTCCCTTTTCAATCCTCCTCCTCTTATCATCCCTTATCACTCCTCCACTAACCTCCAAATCTCCTTCGCTAAATCTTGAACTTTTTTCCCTTCGATAGCGCTAAAAAATGGCACTTTTCTCTGTGCGGAAATCCACGTCTCGCCAATTGTTGCGGAATTTCAGTGTCCCCCAATTCCACCTGCAGGGAATACGAGACATTCACAACAGAGCGAAGCGAAATTGAGGTGTTCAGGCTGCGATTGTTTTCAATATTATGAAGCATTTTAGTCTGTCAAGTAGTGGTATCTCTACACACTATTTTTCGCTAATAAATTCTAGGACTTCTGTGGACTTGATGGGGAATGACAACATTGAGCATTGCCACGTGAGCTTACAAATATTCAATACTTGCCAAGCCAAGGGTATTCCTCTACGATCTTTTTTACAATCTCTAATATTCCCATTACTAATATACACAAGAAATTGGACAATTTGGTCGCCGATTTTTCTGATCAATTTTTCAATCACAATTTCGCTATGCACGCATAGCGAAATTGTTGGTTAAAAACTGTTCAATAGTTTATTCATTCAATCTTTGCCACTTCGCACTTCGCTCGATTGTTTCATTGTACTAACAATCTCGCTTCGCTCGATTGTTAAAAATACACCTTTTTGAAGTCTATTCTCTTCCCACTTGGAAAATACTCTGCGTACCCCAAACAATTTCTTCTCACCAACAGCCCGATATTCACCACCTTACACCCATTGTATGTCACCTCAAACGAGTCCATTGTGGTATCATGCAAAAACAACACTGTTGGCAACGGCTCTATCCTCAACACATGGTCGTACTGTGGATCCACCAATTTCAAGTCCGATGAAAATGGCTGCAAATTCCCCTGGTCCAACAACGTCTTGACCAATTTTCTCGCCTGTTGCGTCGATGCCGACACCGGGGCCAGGGATGCAGCCTCTAGCACCGACTCGTGTTCTGTCTTCACCTTATCTGTTTCAAACACCACGTCGTTTCTCTTAAACCTCGACATGAGTTCCGACTTGAACACCACCAATTCCTGCATCAAATAACTTATTCTAAGCGGGTTCCATCCCAACACAAAGTTTCCCTTTGGAAACAAGCGCTCTAGTCGATTTACAAACACATGTGGAATGCTGCGCTGGGGAAGACAGTTCACATTTGCACTCCCCATACTCTGGGTCAGTTGCCAGGGGTCGTTTTTTCCCGCCACAAGCACCAATTTGCACGAGTTCACAATGGACGGGCACTCTGCTAGCATTGCGGCCAAGGAATCGAACCCGTTTTTATAAGATGCGGTGTTGGACGAGGGTGTACCGGTAGATGCAATTAGTGGTCGAGACACAAACAGTCCCGCCATTATAATGGCCAAAGGTTCCTTATGGCCTTCATTTATACTTGATTCCAAACCTGCGAAGAACTTGCGGAGTCCTGCCAATACTTGGGGGTCGTCCAAAAAACAGTCTGAGCCAAGCATCACCAATTTATGGTCCACGAGAGTTGTTTCCAAAAGCCCCAACTTTTTTCTCCAGGACTTGCTCACCTTGGTGATACGGTCAGTTTGCTCATGGACCCCTAAAAAGTCCACATTCCCATAGTTTTCCATACTAATGGCACGGCGTTCGGCGGGGGGGAGCCCCAACATGCTCACGTGGAATACACCACCGATATAGTCGGTATTGGTGTTGGAATGACCCCCGGAAGCAGAGTATATGCCCTCGACAACAACAAACATTCCGGTGGTATAAAAACACCCTTCGGATTTGTCTGCCTGGGAAAGGTCGAGCTCGATGTAGTCGGAAGAGTCCTCCAAAATAAAGTCCCCGTTCGCGTTTTTAGAGAGCTGCCCAAAGAGAACAAAGACGGAACCGTCCCTTCCAACAACGTTTTTTACAAGGGATATCTCGGTGCCCCCCAATTCATTTCCACTTCCTCCACCAAATCCAATTCCTCCTCCAATTCCATTTCCCATTCCACTACCACTTCCTAATCCACTTCCTCCACCTCCTCCAATACCACTCCCTCCCCTTATTGAGCCTCCCTGCGACTTTTGAAAGTTTTCATGACGGGAAAGACGATCACATATCAAATGGTAACGGGAATTAAACACATCTATAGCTGCCCCCAAATGACCCTTCAAACCCTTTGGTGCCTGCTGAAGCATAAACTGCTTTCTGTGTCGATCAAACTTGAACCGAGGCTGGGCAGGCGGGTTTATTATTCTGAAATGGTCTCTCCAATCTATCTCCACTTCATCCACAATTGTATCGGACCTTTGGGCCGTGACCACATCGTCTTTGATTCGCTTCTTATTGAGTTCCTTCAGAACCTGGCGGAGGTTCTCGCCATCCAAAAATATACCGCGGTCCTCGGCCTTCCATGTTTTGGCCATCTCCTCCATGAACTGTTGGGATTCGGGTCCCCTCCACTCGGAGCCAAAATGGTAGCTGATTATTTCGGTGAGGACATTGAGAGCGTCTGTTTTGATGTTGAGACCGTGTTTCTTGGAGAAGATACGGTAGGCTATGGGGCGGAGATTGGAGGGTTGTAGTTTGATGGGGAGGTCCATGATGAGCCAATTCGATGAGCGAATTCGATGAGCGGAGCGAATCGAATTTGCGAAAAAAGACGCGTTCACCAAACAATTTCGCGTAAACAATTTCGCACCAATTTCGCACACCAATTTCGCACCCAATTTCGCACCCAATTTCGCGTAGCGAAATTGTCCCCACATAATCTTTAATCTTGATATTCAATCAATTCAACCTAATCTTTAATCTTTTACCTCATCATTGTTCATCTGGTCATATTGAATATTTTGTAATCACACCATATCAACGCCAATCCATAGAAAACAGTAAGATTACTCAAGCATAGAACTTTTCGCTCATTTTGAGCGACATTCCATATTCCTATTTTTTGAACATATATTATGAAAGGACCTAAACTTGTAACTACGTGCGGGAGGCCTCCCCGCTAGTTTTACCTTTGTAAGTGTGAATATGATTGTTATTATATTCTCTGGAAGTTCACCTACCGTACTTTCACTGAATGCTATAATATTCAAATGTAAGCAATCCAGTAGACTGGCTATACGAATTGGTGATCTAGTGTCACTGTGGCTGATTCTATAGTGATTTCTGACTTCAACCTCGGTTAGACTTGTGTAGGACTCGATCCCATTGATCATTAGCGACTGAGTAATGTGAACAATTTCAGTAGCGATTCAAGAAAACTAAAAGAATATGGAGTAGTTTAGAATTTTACTTCCTAAGCGGATATCGCAACATTCTTTTGCATCTATTGCTTCTCTCAAAGTGGAAAATAAATACCTGAATGGCTGCGAAAGCAGCCATAGATTAAGAGTCATATATATGCAGGTTCCCAAATACACCTTTGAAGAAGTGATGATATTTCCATACCAAAGCTATTTGATAGATGTCAAGAGTATTAAACTTGGTCATACTGCTCTCATTATTCAATACTCATTTACTTGACACTCTTACTCAACACTCTTACTCAACACTCTTACTCAACACTCTTACTCACTTACTACTCACCACTTACCACCCACTTACTGTACGTGCCCACTTACGCTCTCATTCCTCTCAACAGACAGTAGTTGTTAAGATCGCCACATGAGTCGATATATTCACTCATCTGGGTAAAAACCCAGAATTACAGACTGGAGAACTATCAGGAAACTATTCGAAGCGTCTAGTTCAAAAGAGACTGCGCTATCTCTTCACTCGTATTTCACTCTTTACTATTTGTTTCGCCCAAACCACTCTAAGTACAACGCTCTCCCATCAACTAGTTGGCAGACTGAACCTAAACCTATCATTACTTGTGTGCCGATAGAGTAAAGTGTTTGTATGCAGGACAATGGCTGCGAAAAAGCAACAGTACTATTGATAGAGATAGAAGTGGTCAAAGCGGTCTAGTAGTATTACTGAAGATTAGTAGTGACACATATCCAAACTAGATTTGCTTGAGCTGACAACAAAGAAAGCCACTATGTTCACTCATTTAGCTCGCACAAAATGAGTACTAGTTTGCAAATACCGTAAATAAGCCAAACACTCGGTCCTTTATTTTGTTGCTGATGTTCTTCTATTCTAATGCTCTTCTATTCTTTTACTTCCTCTACTCTATCATGTATTCTCTAATTCTTCTAAGCATAAGGAATGTCAAACTTGTAGTGAAATCAACTTCCATTGTAATATGAAGTCTACCGCTTCGCTCGTGAGTGGTACAACTGGCTATTTGAGTTGTGAGTTTGACTTATTTTAGAACAACGAGTATGTACTTCTTCTATTCTCTAATATTTCTTCTAATCTCTAATCTTCTTATCTCTAATATTACTTCTATTCTCTATCATTCTCTATATGTATTCGTACTCATGTGTCAATGAAAGTAGTAGAACAACGAGCTTGCTCGTTGTTCTAAATTAAAGTCAGTTGTACTCACAACTCGCTTCGCTCGTTGTTCAACTAGTCACTTATAATCCACCTCGCTTCGCTCGGTGAATTATAAATACTCCTTCTCAACCTCCCTCTTCACCCTCTCGTACAACCTATAATCCCCTTTAATCACCCCCCCATCCTCCTCCAACTCAAACAACACATTCAACCTCGTCAACAACTCGTTGATCCTCCGTATCTTCTCCAAGTGCCTCATCTTTCTCATGTATAGCTCATACACCCTGTCGAAATCCATACTGGGCCCGTGGTCAACCAACGCATTGCTGATTTCCCGCACCTTCCCCTCCTTCTTGGCCTGGCTCTCATGGAGATACTGCTCCAAGTCCGTAAAGAACGTGGCTGAATTAGTCCACTCACGTACCCCCCCACTATTTTGTTTACGCAACATATCAATCTCCTTCTCCACCGTCTCCTGGACCTTGTCAAACACACCACCTTCCTCCGCCAGCAAATTTGGTACCTGGTAATTAACCGATTGACGGAACCGCGCGTACTCGTGTTTGAACTTGTCAATACGTGCATCGATGCGCAACCGTTCCAGCATCAACCGAACGCGTTTCTGCTCGTACTTTTCCTTGATCTCACTCAATTGGTGCTTTAATGTACGCACACCCACACTCTTGAGTTCCTCGCCTTTTTCCTCGAGTTCACGCTGGCGCATCTCCAAATCGTCCTGTAGTTGGTCGCCCCGATCACGCTCAATACGTAACTCTTCAGAAAGACTCCCCACTTGTCTCATAAGTTCGGCAATGGTGTTGTTGGAGTCTTTCAACTTGAATGAAGTGGTTTTTATCTCTTTCTCTAATATTGCGTTTTTGTTTTCATCTTCCTTACTTTTCTTCTCATACGTCCCCATTCTCTCCTCATAAATCGTCACTCTCTCCTCATATTCTTTAGTTGTTCTCTCATACTCTTTAATCCTCCTCTCATACTCTTTAGACCTCCTCTCACACTCATCTACCTTCTTTAAAAGCTGCTGAATCCTCCTCTTACTCCGCTCTTTTTCCACCTCATCATCCAACAACTGCTGCCGTAACCTTCCATTTTCTCTCTGAACCTCATCAACTTTGGCCTCAGTATCCCTTAATTTCAAACGAACCTCCTCATAATCTTTTTGAACCCCCTCATACTCCTTACGAAGCCGTTCATCTTCAAGTAAAAGTCGCTCATGTGCAAGTTTCTCCTCCTGAACCGATCTGTGAATCCCCCTATTCTGCTCTTCATACCCCCGTATCCTTTTCTCATACTCCCCCATTTGTTCCTCATACTCTCTTGCTTTATCCTCATATTCTCTTGCCTTATCCTCATACTCTTTTCTCCTCTCCTCATACTCTTTCAATCTCCCCTCACACTCCTCCAACCTCAACTCAATTTCATTTCTCCTCCTCCGATTCCTCAAATCTTCTCGTTGTAAATTCTCACTTTCCTGTTTGAGTTTGGTGGCTTGGGCCTGAAGGTCTTCATTCTCGGCCTTTAATCGTGTGCTCTGTGTTTGAAGAAGTTGATTTTGTCGTAAAAGGTCGTTGGTTTTTTCTCCTCCTCCAATTGCACTCAATTTATCATCTCTAGTTCTTCCAATTCCTCCAATTCCTCCATCACTTCTTGCTCCACCAATACTATTAGTTCTTCCTCCAATACTATCTGTTCTTCCAATACTATCACTATCTCTTCCTCCAACTCCCCCAATTCCTCTCATTCTATCACTTCTCCTTCCACCCCTCACCAATCTATCAACCGGATCATCATCAAAATCTGGCTCTACAAACTTCACTCTCTTTTGCTTTAACGACTCCTTCAACGTATCATTCGTATCGAATCCCTCGCTAAACTTTCCCAAAATCTTCTTTAGCCGTCCCACAAACGACGGCGCCTCTTCCCGCTCACTGAACTGGGGGTTCCGGTACAACGTCTCTGGTGCCCGCACATTCGGTGGCACCCGTCGTATGGGCGATCTGAGGTACTTGTTGGAGTCTATGGAGTCTTTGGAGTCTTTCAATGGTTCCAATGGCTGGTTTGGCTGGTTCAATGAACCAAATGATCGTTTGGTGCCAATTTTGAATTCTGAGGCGTACTTTGAGAACCCTGAATCGTAATTTGAGGGGGCGTACTTTGACTCATACTTTGAATCCTTTGAATCTTTGTTGAAGTCTTTGTTGAAGTCTCTGTACTTTGAGTAGTCTCTGTAGTCTTTGGAGTAGTCTGAGTCGTACTTGTACTTTGAGTCGTACTTTGAGTTTCCTCCATCCAAATTATACCTTTTTCTGTAGTCGTTGTAGTCCATGTCGTCCTTCAATGGAGACAAACGCGCTCTGGAGATGTCGAGACGCGGTCGGTAGCCGTATTTAGTGGTCATGACGCGTAAAAAAACTACTGTTCGAACTAGCGAAGCGAATAGTGAGAATAAATAAAAGAGATTAGCGAACTATGAGCGAACATTAACGAATTAGTATGTAAATGAACATAATGAACTATGAATGAATCAATACAAGATGAAGTATACAGTGAATAAACAAACCAGGCGAATAGTGAGATAAATTCGAAAATGAAGAGTGAATACATAAACAACTATTACGAAGTAGAAAATGAACATGAATAGTGAATAATACTACTGGGAAGCGAATAGTGAGATAAATACAAAAATGAACTGCACAGAATATACAATAACTATGAACGAATAAGTACAAGAATGAACTATGAACGATAAATAAATCAACATTAGTGAGTAAATCCAAAATCTATACTGTTCAAATGAGCAAATACAAAATCTTTTGACAGTAATCCAAAATTACCATGAATCACCATGCATAATACGTCCCTGAGGTAGAAGAATAGTGAAGTTTTACCACACTCGACACCAACAACCTTATTCATCATTTGATAACCATTGACAACATTTGGCAAAATCTGACATTTCTGTTCTCGTCTGTATAAACATTCACTACTTCTACTGTGAAATTCCTTGAAGTTGGAACTTTGACTTTCTTTTGTGCAGTTCTTTTGCAACTGTTGGTGAAGGTCATAACTCCATCCTCGGTCTTGATAAATGTCGTTGTCTAAGACATTGAGAAGAATTATCGCAGCCATTCGCATCCATTCACACAGCCTTCAACCATTTACGCTCGCACCATTCAACCATTTACACTCGCACCATTTAACCACTTACACTCGCACCATTCAACCATTTAGTTGTAGCATCATTTGCAGCCATGTGATTACTTTCAAAGGACCAGCTCAAATAAAACCTTGCCTGCTCAAATCCTTGCTAATCAACAACTAGTAGGCGTACATCCCACTTTTAATGTTCCACCTGCATCAATCCTCCTTTTTCCCTCGGTCTATTTTCAATCCACTCAACCGCACCGTGTAGGTTCATGCAGTCTTGTATACAGTCTCAGTTAGTAATGGTTGGAAATACAATGGATTGTACTGTGAGTACTTTAACATACTGATAACTACATCTTAAGTCATATACCATCATACAGAAAACACAAGTAAGTTTGCATGTTGATTATTTTCAAGTGAATGGATTTCACTCTTCAATTCTGATGTTACTTCAGCACATACTTTTGTTACTTTTTTTGCTAGTATTTAACTTTCTCTCTTCTAGTACTTTCACATAGTACTTTCTCACTTCCAGCACTTTCTCACTTATTCCTTCTTTCTTTTGATATTCATTGTTCTCATGTGGCTCTGCTTATGTAATATGTGTGATCTGATTATGTAATATGTACTAGTATGACAATGCTCAATATTGCAGCAATTGCTCTTTTGCTGCCTTTTCTTGTCATCATACATCTCTTATTGATCTTGCTCTACATCTACTTTTACTGCTACTTCCTCTACACTTCTTTTCTCACTAATATCCATTACCTATCTAATTATCCGTCATTCCTGATCACGGTTATACCCTTTCTTCAAACTCTTCCCTCATTCTCATTCTCATTCTCCTTCTTCTCATTCTTCTCCCTTCCCTCATCAATACACTGCAACCCTCTGTCCCTTACAAAAAACGAGCTCACCAAGCAAAACCCAATCAACGGAATGAGCATGTAGTAGTAGTTTTTCAACGCTCCCACGTACATTTTGCGCACGTACCTCACCTGTTGCTCATCCAACGAATCCGTCTCGATCTGGTTGTAAATGTGCGTCCTCAAGTAAGTGAGAAAGCTTTGCGGCAATGCATTCTGTGTCTTTTCCGTTTTGATATTGGACAAGAGCGTATTGCTGATGATTGTCGAGCCAAGTGCAATTCCAATCGCACCCCCAAATGACCGTACAACGTTGCGTGTGCTGATAACCACCGCACGGTCTGCTTTTTTGGCCTGGGCCTGGACAGCCACCATGGTGGGCTGGAACGTCCATCCGACCCCAGTGCCCATAACGAGCAAAATCAACACATTGAGCCGGTCGTCGAGCTGGTCGTCCCACAATACCATGAGAGCGCACCCCAAGAGCCAGAGCGAGTACCCGGTGATCACAACGTAGATGTAATGGCCTGTCCACGTGATCACCTGTCCTGCGACGATCGACATGAGCGACTGCGACAAGACAAATGGGAGCAAAAAAATCGCAGAGTGAATGGCGTCCTTGCCTTTGATGATCTGGAAGTAGTACGGCAAGTAGTAGGTAAAGCTAAAGTAGGTTGCTCCGAAGAAAAAGTTGGAGAGGATCAAGAGACAAAGTGATGGTGACTTGAAGATCCGCATTGGGACCATTGGTAGCGCGGGGATTTTCCACTCCACTAGCACAAAACCCACAAAACAGAGTCCTCCCACCACAAACATCGCTATAACTAACGGACTGTTCCATGCGTACTGAGAACCTCCTCCACTGATCGGTACCAACAAAAGGGTGAGGGAAGCGGTTGCCATGAAAAGTCCAAGGTAATCGATTTTCTTGAACTTTTCTTTACGAGAGAGAACACTGTTGAGCTGTTTGCCCCTGCCATCAATGAGAAAATAAATAGCAACTAGTACCACAATACAGAGGGGAGACAACAAATAGTAGAAGCCTCTCCAGGAATAATTTTTGACGAAGGCTGCCATTAAAAATGGACCCACTGAATTTCCCAACCCCACACTACCCCCTAAGATACCCTGGTACTTTCCCCTCTGTTTGAGGGTGACAATGTCGCTCAAGATAACCATTCCCAACAGAGATACGCCCCCGTTGCCTATCCCGGCAAGTGCGCGGAAAATGTAGAACTGGACGCCGGTCTTGCACACTCCACACGCAACGTCCCCAATGGCCAATATCAAAAGACACACCATCAACACCTGTTTGCGCCCGAAAATGTCTGCAAACCGCCCAAAGAGGACCTGGCACACGCAGTTGGCGAGGAGCGACGCGGTTCCGGCCCAGTTGATGGTGGACTCGGCATTGAGGTCGGCTGCAATGCTGGGGAGGGCAACGGTGATACCGGTC
Organism: Kodamaea kakaduensis; assembly: GCA_030558435.1. Classification (NCBI taxonomy): domain Eukaryota; kingdom Fungi; phylum Ascomycota; class Pichiomycetes; order Serinales; family Debaryomycetaceae; genus Kodamaea; species Kodamaea kakaduensis. Next base: position 89,023 of record JAJMSN010000053.1, read on the forward strand.
TGGTCGGAAAACGAAATTATGTTGGCCAACGCCAATGCGCTAAGACACACAATGATCTTGCGCGTGGGTAAAATGTTGGAGTGCGCATCCCCAATCTGGTCGTCCAATGATTTGGCCTCCACTCGGACATGTCCTTTGGAAATTGAGGGTGTGTACGTGAACTCAGAGCCTGTTTCTGAGGCAGAAGATCCAGAAATAGAAACAGTTCTTTCTCTTTGAAGATTGAAGTTGTTGCCGTCTGTATAGTACTCTTGGGTCTCACTAGCAGAGTCAAGATGACAGGAGTCATCTTGACTCTTCCTATCTTGACTCTTCCTATCTTGACTCCTATCTTGACTCCTATCTTGACTCCTATCTTTGCCGTCTCTGTAAACATCCTTGTGAACCTGATCGTTTAGATTACTTTCAGTCATTGTTGGTGGTTTAATTACACCATCCTCTCTATTTATATTGCAGCCATTGCCTTTGTGTTTGACACTTTATTTTTTGCGCAGCCCTATTGATTTTGCCGACTCCTTCAGCCTTCATGTGTGTTTCACAAGAACTGCATATCCTATCCTACTTGCTCTCTCTTATTCTTATTCTTATTCATCTCTATTCTCTATTCTCTTATTTTCTCCCTATCACTTCTACTCTTAATCACGTCATATCACTTCTACTCCTACCACTTCCTCTCCTACCACTTCTATCATCCTTCCACCTTCTCTTAATCTTACTGTGGATCACGTTCCTTCACACCCTCATTTAACCGCTTTTTCTCACCCTCTTCCACATCACCCGAACCCTCTTGGCACATGCCTTTCCAGACCACCTTTCCAGACCTTCCACATCTTCAGACCATCCAGACCACATTTACTCGACCTACTTCCATCCTTTTCCATTGTTCTGATAACGCCATCTAGACGTTTCCGCTCACGTGCCTAGTGGTTGCAAATGTCCTGCACCATCATGCGCATAACCAGCTTTTGTGTCATAACCACTCTTCCATGTGGAAGTCTCACTTTTTCATCTCAACTTTCTTCACTTTTTCACTTCTTCACTTCTGCACTTCTTCACTTCTTCACCTTCACACCTTCACTTCTTCACCTTCACACCTTCACTTCTTCACCATCACCTACACTCCCTGTATTTGACAACCTTTCCTCTCCTTGCTGGCTAAACTTGCCTCGCACACATTGACTTCATTTCCGACGTTTTCGAGCCAATCGTTGCCTGTACAGCTCCTAACCTGCGTTATTCACATGTTGCTGGATTTGGCCCCACGGGCTAGGGGTTTGCCTTTTCTTTTCCTGGAAAAACGGGGGGGCTCAATGTGGGTTCCTGGGAAAAACACTGCTTCATAACCTGCTTCATAACCATGAGGCTTATCGATGAGATAAGCCTTATATCAACGGTCTTCAAACGGCGTTTCTCTACTACCCCATACATTGTTTGTTTTGTTGGAAAACTTGTTGGAAAACTTGTTGGCAAACATTGAAGTAACTAGATGAGGGTGGCTACGTCATATCCCGACCCGTTCCATCGGGGAGTTACGGCTGAAATCGAGGGGGCGCAAAATTTCACTCGTGGTGGTAATTGTTCCGGCCTTTTTTCTAGGCAGTGCCGTTTTCGGAATGATATGAAATACTCCCTTCTCTATGGCTACTGTGGCTAAATGCACAGAAACAATGAAATCATCCAAGATCGTTGGTTATTGTGCTTATTGTGCTAATTTTGGATTAGCAAAATTGACAGAGACCAACATTTCTACCCTACAAAAGAAACAGCCTGAGTGCGAGCAGCACGGCGCAGCCGTGCTGCTAAGGCTGTTTAGAAGTAAAAGCCCTTTCAAGCAAAACCTGTTCCAAAGCCTATTCCAAAACCCATTCCAAAACCTAGAGTCTACTCCTCTTTGTTCCACCCTTATCTGATTCGCTCGTTTCTCCCTTTGTTCTGATAGCCGAATCACCTTCACGCGCAAACAATAAATCAAGTAATTGCGCTTTGTTGCTCTAAAACCTTTGTTGTGAAATACCAAGAATTTCGACTCTAGTAACTCATGCCGAGCAAGCGAGTCCTTATCTACGCCACAATCTCAGGCCGTTGTCACCCCAATAGTCCGTTAAACTTGGCGATGAGTGAACTCAGCCTGTAGCCCTGGCAATGTTTGACGTCAATCTTGACACACCACAAAATCACCGCATTGTTCTAGAAATCTATCGCCAGCTACCCGTATGGTACCTGCTAAATTCTCTACCCGGTAAATTCCACCCGCAGGGTTTCATTGACCATCAGCCGATTGGCTAATCCAAATTCTGAACTCACCAAATTTGGTATCAACCATGTCCCCCCCATTCTTACCTACACTTTTTATTCAACCTTTATTCAGCAACATTATAGCAATATCAGCCACCTTAAACTCCTATGTCAATCTCTCCATAAAGCTCAATCTTTCTGCTCGACGAGGCAACATATATTTTATATGTGCCCGTTTGAATAACCCATTCTTGGCTGTAGACATCCCACACCGCCAAGTCCCGGTGTAATACCTTAAATTTAACAGCGCCGGATTCCCCAGCTTCAACAAAAACCTTGTCAAATCCTCTCAATACTTTGGGCGCCAGTGGCACGATGGTGCTGGGCAACTCAATGTAGAGCTGCGCAACATACCCTCCAGCATAACTACCAGTGTTTTTAACCAATGCACTCACTTCGTACAATACCTCCCACAATGCAGAATTGCCTCCCAAGCCACCACCAGGAATCACAGGACACGTTGTCTGGTCTGGATGGTATGAGCGTGGATACTCAAACCTCTCGCCGTCTTCCAACGTCCGCACGTTTTCATTGTACAAGAAGGGATATATGAAGCCCGGAACTGGATTGAAATCTTCGTGCGGGAACAATGCGTCTTCAGGGTCGCAAACATCGTCCTCAATGTGGTGGTACTTGGGGAGGTACTCGTCGGGGAAGGGGAGGTACTCACTCGGCAGATTCACCTCCGCAATCTTGAGGTCACACACCTGGAATTGCGTGTACGAGAGACCAAACCCAAACTCGTACCTCGGCTTCAAATTGTGCTTGTCAAAGAACCGGTAGTCCAAGTATATGTCCCTGTCAAAGTTGTCTTGTGGGGACTTTTGATTCTGTAGGTCATCAATAATCGATACATAGTGCAGTGTCTTTCTCGCAACAGTAAAGGGCATCCGGCCAGAGGGGTTCACGTCTCCAAACAACACTTCGGTGATGGCCTGACCAATATACTGGCCCAAGGGTGGTGCGTAAATGACACCAACAACATTGTCGTGGTCAATCCACTCTTCCATATCCACAGGACCAACAGAATTGACCACAACAACTGTCTTGCGACAGCTGTCAGCGACTCTCTTGATCAATTCATCGCCATTGTGCCAGAGGGAAAGGTTCCTTCTGTCACCATAATTTTCATCAACAGCAATGTACCCTTCACCGGAACTGGCACCAACAACCACAATCGACAAGTCTGCAAAGTCTGCCAACTCGTCAACCCTCTCGAGCTCCCACACTTCGTCGGTAAAGTCAACAACCATGCCCTCTTTTTTCGCTCTCGCAGTGATCGCCTCATAGGGTGTCACGACAAAGGGGTTGTTCACAGCAGCAGAACCCCACCCTGAGGTCAAGGTGCCATCAGCACACTTTTGGTCCTTGCAGTTGAATCCCATGGGGTCAATGCCAGCTTGAACCCCAGCAATGAGAATGCGCTTGACTCCATCCTCCAGGGCAATCGGCAAATTGTGGTCCTGGTTCTTCAACAACACTATGGCCTCCCGTGCAACTGTGGTGGCTGCCTTCTCGCTAAACTCGGTGCGCACATCCTGGTGCCAATTTTGCTGCACGATCGGTCCAAAGTGCTGGTACGGGTACTGTTGGCCATAGGTGTGGTGGGTCCACGAACTGAAATTGGGCACATCGCATTCGGCCGGAAGGGTCACGGAGTCAATGGCGAAAAAAGGTGCAATGATACGTGTGACCATGTCGTCCAACCTGCTCTGCGGGATCGTGGTGTTGTACACGGCCCGAGTGAGGAGCGGGCCCCAATTCGATTTTCCAGTCAACCACTCGTCAAAGACTTCACCTGGCATTGTCATGTCGAGCCCGGCAAGTGCAGAGTACACCCCGGTGTGCTGTGCACCCCAGTCGGAAACGACAAATCCTTGGAACCCCAACTCCTCTTTCAAAAGATAGTTCATCAAGTAGGAGTTTTCGCAGGCATACGTATTGTTCACTTGGTTGTATGAACACATAACACCGCCAGCACCAGCCCTCACCGCATCGGCAAAGGGCCACAAGTACACTTCATGCATGGCACGGTCGCCAATGTTGGAACTGATTGACTCACACATATCGTTCCATTCTGGCTCGTCCCATTCGCCAACTTGACGAAAGTGTTCTTGCTCATTGCCAATCAAGTGCCTTACAACAGCGATCACACCTTCTTCTTGAATACCTTCAATAGTGGCCGCACCAGCAATACCTTGCAAATAAGGGTCGGCCCCAAATCCTTCCCAGTTCCGCCCTCCTGCAGCTTTGAGTCCAATTGGCCCCACAGTGGGGCCCAATACAATGTGAACACCTTTATTTTTGTGCTCCCTGCCAAGGGCCTTTCCCCGCAAGTATATCAAGGCCTTATTGAAAGTCGCACCGGCAGCTAATCCAGAGGGAAAGTGGGTGACATACTCGGTAAACCTAACACCGTTGGGTCCATCCTGTAAACAAAGAGAGGGGATTCCTAAACGATCAACAGATCCCGTGTTTCCTATACAAGGACCTGAACCCCAACCCGTACCTGTTGTGAGATTAACTTTTTCAGTAATTGACATCTTCTCGACAATCTTGCGCGCAGAGTCATATGCCTTTTGCCAGACATGTTCGAGTCTTCCTCCAAGTGCTAAAGGTTAGTTACAAATCTTGCTGCATTTTTTGCAGCAAAACAGTGAAAAAATACTTGAAAATTTTTTGCTGCATTTTTTTTGGCTGCAAAAATAGCCGCTCACAAGTAATACGTACGGGCAGGGTAGTAGGGAGGAGACCAAAACACCTCCGAAGGGTGTTCATCCTCATTGAACCTGAAGAGAGGGACCTCTTCATGGAAACCCCTTTTAGTGTTGCTCTTCTTGAGCCCCAGAGAGTGTTTGACTGTCTCTCCAAGGTACGGTTCCGCCGCACAGAATACACAAGCGATGCTTGCATAGACGATCAGGAGCTTCATTGGACAATTCCGGTTAGACTTGTACTTGTTGAAAAACTATTGTTGAGTAACTTTCGAGAACTGAGTACCAAGTGACCGTTGAGTGACTGTTGAGGTTAGTTATAAACTTTTGAAAAGTTTAAATTATATATTTTACTACTTTTGCAACTTTTCTGCCCAGGGTGGCAAAAATGCTGCAAAAGGAAAAGGGGTAAAATTGCTGCAAAAGTGTACGTGAAAATTATATTACAAATATTTGTACAAATTAAACAAATGCAAGACCATCAGGTAAATGAAGTGAATGTGGGAGGTGAGTCCCGGAGTGGTGCGAGTGTCTCAAAGCAGGACTTGAGTTTGCTATTCCTGCTTTCGTGCGTCAAAGTTTGTGCTTGAAGAGCGAATTTTCTCTCTTTCTTGTTGACAATGACTACTCTTTACTACTCTCTATGGAGCAGGTCGCAAAATGAGCAGCTTCGCTTCGCTCATCTGTTTATGTGCTCATTCTTGCCGTCACTTGAAGTGTTGTCAACACGGTATTTGTTGCACTTGGCAGAGCTTCAAATTCCAACTGGGTCAATGTCAGGGACTTTTTCAAGGTGGACATTGTTGAGATTGTTGACGGCGACAGCACTTCACTATTAACGTGACAAGCCAAAGTGCCTCTTGAAGTGTATGACGAAGCATCAAATTTGCTTGTGCTGGTACTGAGAGGGCTCAATGGCGAGCTAGATGCCGGAGAGCTGCTCAAAATGTTGTGCGAAAGGTCAAATTTTTTGCGTGGCGCACTGTCTGTGGTCACCGAAATCACCGAAAATGGTTCCATTAATGCCTCCAAAGTGTGGGCTCTTCTATGTCCACGGAATGGGGGTGGGGTTTTCGGCGATGCTGACCCGTTTTTGGTGTCGATTTTCAATGGGTTTGCCTTGCCATTGACGATTTCGTCGTACAAGTTGATTTCCCCCACAATTACCGGGTTTGCATGTTGGTCGCTTGGCTTGGAGTTGAAAAAGTCCTCCAAGCACTTGAACGCCAGCTCTGCATCCAATAAAAGGGCCTTTTCAAAGTATCCCGGCTGGGAGTCATCAAGCTTGAACTGGTTCTTGTACTTGACACCGTTTATCAAGTTGAACAAGTCAATGCGGTAGTTTTTGGGCAACTTGTTGTTGCTCAAGTACACACTATTGAATTTTGTTGGGTTCTTCATGAACAGAAGCACCAATGGCTTCAATGAGTTCAAAGACGCCAAGTCGTTACGGCGCAAGTCGACTTTTTCAAGGCACGACAAATGCTCGAGTCCGCTCAAGTCAACGATTTTATTATTGTTAAAGTTGAGTGTCGACAAGTTTTTCAAGTTTCTCGGAAGCCCACTCAAGTTTGTGATGTAGTTATCGGCAAAGTTGATGAATTTGATATTGGTGAGCTGATCCAACCCTGCGGGAACTTGCTCGAGGAGGTTGTTGGAGAGATTTAACTTGACCAAGTTGGACAAGGGTTTGAAGATGAATCCCGGTATGGAAGTGATCAGGGTGTCGGTGATGGTGAGTTGCTTCAAAAGCTGCCACTTGTGGTCAGGGAGGGACTGGTATTCCCTGTTGGGCTGTGTACCGAAAGAATGCTGATTTGGAGGCAAGAAGGAATGCTGGTTCGAAGGATGGGAGTGTGGGTTTGTGGAGCCACCCAATGCCGAATGAGAGTATGTGTGAGTTGGAGTATTGTGGAGAAGTGATATATTTTGGGCACTGGAGTGGGCAGCTATGGGGGGTTGATTCTGGGTGATTGGCACCGATGGTGTTGATAGCAGGTGCTCCAGTAGGTACATATCCTTCGGTAAGGAGCCTGCTCCTAATGATGATGTTGTTGTTGCGCGTTCTCTCTTGGGGTATCTGAACACTGTGTTGTCGTCCTCGTAATCGTCTGCGTGTTTCCGCTGCTGCTTGTACGAGTTGAAGGAAGTGCGGCCATGCTCGTCGTCCACCACCAAGTTGAACATGACCTCTGCGATGCTTGAAATTTTCAGGTTTCTAATGATGAGAATGCGCAACTGTTCGCTCAAGATGTGCCAGCCAAAGATCTCGTTTGGCTCATAGTCCACCAACTCCAACACCTGCAAGTTCTTGAACATCTTCATGGGCACCAGGGTATCACAAGGAAACTCCTCGTATCCACTGATGCTCCCCACTTTTGTTTGCGGTGCCAAGATCAAGCACGGTATTTTTGTGAAGGACGAGTACAAGTACTTGGTGTCTTTGTTTATCAGCTTTGGGTCCTTGAGCGGGCTACTTCGCCAGTAGACCGATGCACTTGAGATGATGGACTTGACACTGTTGATGGAGCTTATTGATCTAGTATCGCTATCGAACTGGCGAGATGATCTCGCATTGTTTGCCAAGAAGGAGATGAAGGTTGGTTCGTGGTTTGGGTTATCGACCTTGACGTTGAGCGGCCCCACATCGACGCCCAAAGGCGACAGTTCTATGCGTTCTGTGATGTAGTACAAGTGGTGGATTGTGAAGGAGAGTCGAAGAGGTTTGACGTTGCTTGCGCTTCTATTTTTGGAGAAGCACAAGAGGCCATTAGCGAGAGCTTCTTCGTTGCGGCGAATGTATGTTGCTAGCCGCTGGATGTATGCATCGCCCTCTATGGAGGTGTCTGAGGAAAAGGTGCCCATTAATACTAGCGATTGTGGGATCAGTTGTGAATTGGTGTTGGACTATTTCCTGTACTGACTTGTTTTGTGACAGCCGATGATACGATCAATGAGTTCGAGCCAGTTGTGAACCCCAAAGCCTATGATGGGTTTGGTAATGAGTCTTGGAGACGATCTGATAAGCTTTATACAAGCTATATGTAGTGGAAGCTTGAGTTAAGCTACAGCAGGTTTAAAGTAAATTGAGGCAGATATCGACTTAACGACGGTTGCTTTGGTGAAATTGAGACCGGCTGTGGCGCGCGCTTGTGGTACCCTTGATCTAAGATTTCTTGGAACGCTCGTGCGAACAGAACCCTTATACGCTTCTATAATGGGCCGTTCCAGGGGTACCCTTTTCTTGAGCAGCTTCAATTGAAAAACAAATTTTTACCTACTTTTTTTCTAGAGTGTTTTTGTTTTGATCGCAAAGGGTTGAGTGCAGGAAGACGAGAGGAATTTAGAAATGCAGAGACAAGAAAAGAGGGGAATTTGAGGGAAACGTTAGAGGACGCCAAGATGATAAGCGGTCCTAAGTGACACGAAATGACACGAAGCCACCAAGGGAGCAAGTCGGCTCAGAGATAAGAATATTTTTATGGGTGTGGCTGGTGAGTATCCGCAAACCCTTCAAAAAATTACCAGCAGGAATGATCTGAAACCAGACAAGGGTGATGAGGTGCTTCTCCTTTCTTCTTCAATTAACATAGATAACAACATATATAATAAACAGTGCACTTTTCTCACTCTTCTTCACTATTCTCTTCACTTATTCTTATCAGCTTCTCTACAACTTCTTCCCTTTTTCTCTTCCCTTCTTCTCTTCCCTTCTTCCCTTCTCTTCCTCTTGCTCGTTTCACATGTTTCAGCTCGTTTCATCCATGGATCCTCGTTTCACCCAGTTTTTCATTCATGATCTAGTTGGCGTTCAATGCTTAACTTTATTGACAGTTATTTTTAGCCGTTCAAGCACTGACAGTTTATACACTACACACCACTACACTACATACAGTTTACACACTTTATACACTTCACCTTGTTGGTCTTATCTGTGTACTATCTGTTATTACTATCTTCAGCACTTTGTATCAAGATTCTTGGTATCGTTTTGTTTCAACCCTGCCATTAACAGCCTCAAGCCACAATAAAGACGATATCATTTTCGGATGAAACGCAAATTTGCATTCTTCGTATACCTGCCCAAATACTCAGCTACACTACTACTCTACTCTTACTACTACTCTTACTACTCTTAGTACTCTCCTACTATTGTGGGCTCATTTCGGAGCCCCTATTTTTAATGCGAGTGGAACACCAAACTATTGCACAAAATAATCGAGGCTTACACGATGGATGCAACATTCCAGTCATTGATATTTATTCATCAGATATTTTCATTAGGATTAGATTCAGATCAATTTGGGGCACTGAGTACTGTCAGTGCGACGCTAATCAGTACAATCAGCACTAATCAGTATTACACTAATCAGTCAGTATTGACAAATCAGCACTAATCAGTACCATATCAATATAATCAGTGTCAATAATCAGTATCGCCTATCCAATCAGTTAGTGAATGTATCTCCATCTCATCAGGTGTCATCTTAATAATATTTCATATTCATTTTAATATTTCTACGATCATTCATGTCGTCTGTAGTCGTTGTCGTACATCTTCGTTGTCTTGTCTTCTTGTCTTCTCTCTTGTCTTCTCTCTTGTCGTCAATTCTCATGTCTTCAATTCATGTCTTCAATTCTCATTTGTCTTCTTTCTCTATTTCATCAGTTCTCTTCATATGTTTTCAATTCTTTTACTCTTCCTTTCTTCATTTATCTTCCAATTCTCAATTTCATATTAAGCTGACTCATAGTTCCTCAGTCTTCACTATCATTTATTTCATTCACATTTGACCTCATTTCCTCACTCATATTAGTTTTGACTCATGTTCACTTGCACATTCACAATCCATGACTCATGTCGCTTCGCACATTCATCACTCTTCTCATGACTCATGTTCGCTTCGCTCACATTCATCTGGTCTCTTCTCTCTCTCCTCCAGTCTCACACTACTCGTCTGGTCTGTCGAATCATACAGTTCAATCTGGCTGGTTCGCACACTCACTGCATAGGACGAATTTGCGGCCGTGGGATGCACGGATAATCTCTCCATGATGGAAGCCGGCGGAATCCCCGCGGTACTACAATTGGTGTCGATACTGCGCCTGCGGTTTCTTCGCAGTGACAGCGCAAGTGTCACGATGCTCTCGCTATCCCGATCAGGCACCACGCTTTGCGGGTTCGAGAGCGTATTGGGCCCCACATGCGACGTGTGGATACTCGGTGCAATGGACGTCTCGGCAGTCGAGGCATTGAACGAGTTGGACTCCTGGTTCAGCTCGCTTAGAATGGAGGGGGGCAAGGTACTTTGCACCAGCACAACCGACTTGAGCGGGGTCGTGCTCACATTGTCATTCTCCGTATGTGTTGTCAGATGTGTCAGCAGCGACAGCAGACTCGACGCGTCGCTTTCAACACGTGCTTGTGGCGGCTGGACACGTTGGACGGGCGCCCCGTGGCGGCCTTGGCCCTGCATCAACCGCTTGACCCATCCAAACCGCACTTTGGGCTGGCGCCTATCTGTTTGTTAGTAACTTCTTGCAATGTACACTGATATACACACCTTCAAAGTCGGGGTGATTTATTGCGGTGGGTTCATCAGTCTCTTGGTTTGACATTTGGTCTACCGAAAGTGGTTTTTTAAAGATTTGAACGAGCGAAGTGTTCAACAGAATTAACAATTGAGCGAAGCGAGATTGTGAGTGAACGAATGACTAAACACTAGAGACTAGAGAGATTAGAAAGAGTATATATAGAATATATATAGAATATATATAGAATATATATAGAATATAGATAGAATATAGATAGAATATAGATAGAATATAGAGTAGATATAGATAGACATAGATGGATAGAAAATAGGATAGAAAAATGGATTGTCTTGGGTCAGGTCCAGGTCCATTACTAATACAATTTAGCAGAACTGGAAACTCTCTTCTGTAAGCATTAAACTGCACTTTCCTGTATATCCGCTTTTTCACCTAACTACTAGGGTAACTGGTAACTACTGGTAACTACTATTGTACAACTACAATTTCGCGAGCGAAAATGTAAAAAAAGCTCCGAGACGGGGAATTGAACCCCGGTCCTCCGCGCGACAAGCGGAGATTCTAGCCACTAAACTA
>JAJMSN010000054.1:0-98603 GCA_030558435.1 Kodamaea kakaduensis
TATATTAAAAATTCTTGCGACATCCTTATATAAGAGGTGCGAAATGTTTGTGGGTTTCCCTGTACTACGAATATTCTCGCAGAAGTCTGGAGTTTTACCTTTAATATTTTTTACCGTTATGGTAACATCCTCACCATGCTGCGATTTTCTTAAGAGTTCTCCTTTTGCGACTCCCATCACTTGTAAATTCTCTGGTTCAAAATAATTCAGGTACATTACTGACAACAATTGTAATTATAAAGTATTCCCGAATAAGGAGTTATGATCATTCTATATCGAATGCACGTAAATTAATCTAGCTTGGAGCAGGAATACGGAACCATTTTAGGGGTTTTCATGCCAAACAAGCTGACGTCCATGTCTCCAAAAAATTTAAATACAGGAGATTCTTCGCAATAGTTGATAAAACTAATATGTGGCTTTCTGATCACAGATGAACACGATTTCAATTGGATCACTCATTATTCAGATTTTCTAAGAAACTAAAATTTAATCCAGGTAACCTTATATAAATACTATGGTACTATATGAACAACAAATTTTACAAGGGCATCTTTTTGCTATAGATGCGCAATTTTTGTAGATCTCGCCGTATCAATCAACGTTTTTATTAATATGTGTTAGAATTGATTACTGGGTGGTCGATGAGGTGGATTTTATTGAAGAGGACATTTGCATTTAGTTGAGTTAATATGTATAAGTTATGCTTTGATGAATAACTTAATGAAGTGTGATTTGTCTTGTTATTATAATACAACATATGTTTAGCATGGATGAATTCGCGGTGAGCAAATTTAGCTTCGTAGTGACTTGCAGTTTTTGCTTGCTTCAGGTAACCTATGAGGAGAAAATGTGTTTAATTCAGCCAAACCCAAATAGATTTCGCACCTTTTGTAAAAAGATGTCGTAGTCCTATTTATTGTTTACGTACCGTAGAAATTGATGCGCCAACTTCCAAATTTTGGCGCAAATAAGTAAAATAATTGAATTCCAACCACTTTAATCTTTTCAGTAATCATAATTAATTTTGACGTCTACTTTGTATGGAAAACCCATAATACCAATACGCCAACTTTTTTATATTCAGATTCAATGATAAATTTCTCAATGTGCAATTTTTACTGTCAGGCGCACGATATTCTCGCAAAAGTCTCAAATATAGTTCCAAAATGTCATGGTTAAAAAGAGCCACGAAATCTTATTTATTCATTGATGTAAAGTTAGTGGGTTTTACCTGTATGTACTACAGTCAAACGTGTACATGTGTGCATGCCCATAAAAGATGCCGGCTTTTTAATTAAATAAAATGCGCCATTCCACAACTGTATTCGAGAATTTTTGAGAGGATATGCTGCATTTGATAACAAGTGCACGGAATTTATTGAAACTCCTGAATAATGACAGCTGTATATGTGGGTACCGGGGAAATTCGCCAAAACCAATCCGGGATGTTGAAACATCATCCGCGTGTTGAAAAGATTCCTATCAAAAGCGAAGTAATGAATTTGGCACAATTCTCAAGTATTGTGAATAATAAGTTAATTCAGCTTCTTGAAAAGGTTTTAATCTACACAGGCAACATGATTCATTTTCTAAAGTACTGTCAACGGTAAATTGATTGAAATTCTTTATTTATAACTAGGAGATTCGTAGTTGCACCTTAACAATGCTCACGATTGAATCGGTTCCACATCAGTATGCAAATAAATTTATCGCTCTTTTTAAGTCGATCTCATAAATATCGTAGACCTAGTGAGCAGATTTCGTCAATACAGGTAAGCAAACTAACTTCTCACCAATGTATAAATAAACTTTCGTGGCCCTTTTTAAAACGAAGTTTTGAAACTATATTTGAGACTTTACGAGAATACCGTGCGCTTGACAGTAAAAATTAAATTTATCATTGAATCTGGATATAAAAATGTTGGCACTTCAATGGAATATTCCATTATGGCTTTTCATTATAAGTATCCGCAAAAGTTAATCTGGATTACTGAAAAAATTTAAGTGTTTAAATTCAATCATTTCACTGATTTGCTTAAAAATTTTGAAGTTGGCGGCACTGTAAATAGGACTACGACATCTTTCTACATAAGGTGTGCAATTGATGTTTGGCTGTACCATAACCAAAATGTTACATTGATTTTATACCGTTGAAAATTTGTTTCGCTTTTTAATGTGACGTTTTGGAACGATCTTTTTTAAAAAGGTACGCAAATGGTTCTTTACAGTATTCAAGTTAATTTTGGGATGCTTCAACTGTAGAGGATTTTTGCGAAAATATGGCGCCTTAGAAAATGTAAAAATGCACATCCAGTAACTTACCGATGCTTTTATTTTAAACGTTGGCTAAAATAATGCAAAAGACTAGATTAATTCGAATGCTGAAGAAACTAGGGTCTTGAAGTTCGATAATCGTTCTCTTGTGCTAAAATATTACAACTTTTTAACGTAGGTGCGTGATTCATACAGGTAAGCCCCACCAACTTTACAGCAATGTTTGAATAAAATTTCGTGGGCCTTTTTTAATGTGACGTTTGGGAGCTATTTTTGAGACTTTTGTGAGAATACCGCTAAGTTGGCACATTGCTTCCTACGGTACTGTAAACATCAAATTTAACCACGACATCTTTTTACAAAAGGTGTACAATTTATATGGGTTTGGCTGTATGCGTTTACTGTTTGGCTCATTATTTCGCTTACGTAATCTCAGCTCTATGGTTATTATAGTTCCTCCGTGTCACACTTGTTCTTACTTATGGATAAATGTACAATATAGCAAGTTGATCGATGTTTAGGCTAGTTGTGACTCTCCTCCTGAGCTTTGCTTGGTTCCCGTAATGCTTAAGTAATGGCTACTTGCCGTTTCGAGCTCGTTTGCCTTGTCTAATATGGTATGCAGAGTTTACTATTGGAGACGTTTGAATGCACAGTGCAGCAAGTGTTCATTGATATAAACAGGGGGTGGTGAAGTGGGTATTCTCGACGGATTAGTTAAAATAGTGGAGGTTGGTTCTTAGGTTAGCTTAGTCAGCTTGGTTTATTGATAGCTTGATCAGCTTGATTTAATGATGGATACATTTTAGAGAAAACTTGCTGGAGCAGATGTGTAGCTCAGTTTGTGGCATTCTGAAGAGATCTCGTGTCTTTAGTTTCACTTATCTTTCCTAGATTCGTCTTATAAGCCATCTTGGATCGACCTCTCAGACCGTATACATTTATATACCAACTTTCGTTGAGATTCTAGTTCAATGTGCAGAAGAACCTGATTACTCTATCAAAATCTCTAAAGGGAGAGCGTGAAGGATATCATTACGATTTCTATTAAAATCTGGGCAAATTTATAAAAAAGTGGAAGCATTTATTAGAAAGATTTCGTTCTTCTCCAAGATGATAGCTGAAGTAAGATTACCTCGGCTACAATTTGTAGTCCAAATATTTGTAAAACCGTTTATCAATACTCAGCGATAGTAGAAGTTTGATCATTACATAAGCAATAAAGAGCAAAAAAAAGTCATCCTTGTTGATGCTCATCGGGAGAATACACATTATTCGAAGAGCACTAAGCATGACAGTACCAAAATTAACCGGCCGTGATTTGTACGACAATATTGGAAAGCCCAAGACCATTGTGGCACCTATGGTAGATCAAAGTGAGCTAGCGTGGAGAATACTATCGAGGAGATATGGAGCAGAACTTTGTTATACACCCATGTTCCACGCTCGTTTGTTCGCAACCGACGAGAAATACCGTAAGTCGATGTGGAGTGAGTTAGATGGAGATTTGGAACAGGATAGACCATTGGTTGTCCAGTTTTGTGCTAATGATCCAGAATATTTGCTTCAAGCTGCCCAACTTGTGGAAGATAAATGCGATGCCGTTGATTTGAACTTGGGCTGCCCTCAAGGAATAGCAAGAAAAGGAAAATATGGAGCTTTTTTGATGGAGGATTGGGGATTAATTCACAAGCTTATTAGAAAATTGCATGACAACTTGAAAGTCCCTGTCACTGCGAAGATAAGAATATATGATGATGAGCAAAAGTCGTTAGAATACGCAAAAATGGTGTTGGATGCTGGCGCTCAATTCATAACCATTCATGGAAGAACAAGAGAAATGAAAGGACAAGCGACAGGATTAGCGAATTGGAAAAGATTGAGATTCTTGAGAGATAATCTTCCAAAGGAGCAGGTGTTTTTCTCGAATGGTAACATTTTGTACCCCGAAGATGTCTCTAGATGTTTACAGGATACTTCTTGTGACGCGGTAATGTCTGCGGAAGGAAATCTTTACAATCCCGGTGTGTTTTGGATTAAAGACAACGATATCGAAAAACAGTTTCCGCGGGTTGACAAGATTTTGAGAGAATATTTCGAGATCGTCAAATCAGTACCAGGTGAAGCATCGAGAAAGGCCATGAAAGCTCATTTTTTCAAATTATTATACGGGTTCTTGAATGAGAATAAGGATTTGAGGCCAATTATAGGTCTGACTAGTGTTCACGCGCCTTTTGAGAAATGGGATGAGATAGTTAAAATGGTTGAGCAAAGAGTCGGCGACATATACAAGCAAGAGAATATACAAGAGTTAGATTCAATAAGCACAGGGGCAATTGAATCTTGGGGAGGAGCATACAAAAGCGTTCCATATTGGAGATGCCAGCCATATTTTAGAACTGTCAATGGTGAAAAGCAAAACACGAGAGTTTTAAAAGTCGCGGGAGAATTAACGCCGCCTTCTTCACCCAAGTTAGTTGGCGAAAAGAAGAGAAAACTTGAAGAAGACAAAGGGGATGCCGACGTGGACGATAAGAAGACTAAAGTCAGTGCATAAATAGAATTACATAACGGTTATAAAGCGAAAATCATTTAATGTATTTTTGTACAAAATCTATGGCCACCATTTGAACTCCAAGTTGGATCCCCAGTCGTCCAAACCATAACGCTGTGGGTGCTCCTCACCGTACTTGTAAAGCTCGTTCAATTCATCTTCAGTGACTGGTGGCAACCTAACCATGTTTCTAATTCTATCCAAGTTAGAGGAACGAGGAATAACACAACGGCCATTCAAAATGTGATAAGCGATAGCGACCTCGTTCTCAGTGACCTCGTACTTCTTAGCAAGTTCCTTGATCAAAGGAATTTGCAAGACCTTTGCACCATTAGAACCGAACGCAGAATAAGCAGTTATGACAATCTGGTTTTTCTTACAGTAGTCAACCAAGTCCTGCTGGGGTAACTGTGGGTGGTATTCGAATTGGTTCATGACTGGCTTGATTTTGGCAATTGGTAACAACTTCTCAAGTCTGGGGATGGTGTAGTTGGAAACACCGAGAGATCTGATCTTTCCACTGGACTCGTACAATTTCTCCAAGTTCTGGTAGAAGTCGAGGAACTTGGTACCATTCTTAGGGTCGTCTTCGAAAATGATCTGACCATTCTCATCCCTAGGTTGACCAGGCTCTTTCTCATGCTCACCAGTACTCTCGAAGCAGAATGGCCAGTGCTGTAAAAGGAGGTCGACATACTCAATGCCCATGTCAGATAACGATTGGTTGAAAGATTCTTCGACTCTGTTCCAGTGTGTTGGCCAGACCTTGGTGGTAATGAATAAATCCTCACGCTTGACAACACCCTCAGCGAACAATTCCTTCAATGCTTCACCGATGTACTTCTCAGTTTTGTAGTGGTAAGCAGCGTCAATGTGTCTGTAACCAGCCTTGACTGCAGCGATAACCTGGTCCTTCACCTTAGAATAGTCACCAGATGGAACAGTACCCAAACCAAGGGCTGGGACTTTTCTGCCATTGTTTAAGTCAAAAGTAACTTGAGTCGACAACATTATAAATGTAATTGATTTTCAACACGTAAACTAAGGCGAATAGCCTTCAATTTATACTATTCTCTCGGAATTATTATTTGTTTCCAAACGGAGTTTCATTGATTGCTGTCACTAAAAGTGATCAAGCAACTCTATTGATTGTGATCTGTTTAGCACGGAAAAATGCGTTAGTTTCATTGCTACGCTACGCAAATGAGCACACTGCAGCTTCCACACCCTAAGTTTGCCAATGCTCTGATATCGACTGTTGAGTGCTATATGGCCGGAACAATTAACTCCACTTTTTACGGAACTACCTTCTCTACAAAAAGTTACACAAATTCGGGAAAATTTAAGTTTAGCCTTACATTATCTATAACCCCAATTTTGGACCACTATATTTCCAAGTCTCCCACGACATCAGTGTTGGTATCATCATCATCATCTACCGCAGCAAATTCATCATACTCAGTCGAATAGATGTCCTCTTCTTCATCCTTTCCGGCTCCATCGATAGGGAATTCTCCGTTTTCATTTCTTTTATTCGTGCTCACTTGTGAGTGGTGACTTTTATTGAGAGCTGTGAGGTAAATGAAGCTGACTCTCTTTTTCTTTTTATTATAGATGAACCAATAGTACAGCCACATAGTCTGGTATGGATAGTTTAAATCATCCAATATCGATTCGTCGCTAGGCTCAAACAGGTAAATTTGGCAATTGTCAAGTTGACTATTGTGTTCTTCATTACTTTGGAAATGCAAACCTGAACCATTCCTCGGAGATGCTGATGAAGCATTTATACTGTTTTTCCTCAGGTTGTCACCTACCTGAGCACTGAGGTGTGGAGAAGAAGTTTTCGAAGGAAGAATGTCCATGTAAACATTAACCGTGTCCCATATCCAATTTAAAGTGGACTCCTTCTTACCCAACGAAATGAGCAAGTTGTTGAACTTATTTATCAAGTCCTCGGGAGTGTGGATTCTGTGAAAGTTTTCGGTTGTGGGCTGTAAATTCAGGAAGTCATGGTCTGGGTACGTGCTATTCAAAATGGCGATTAAATACGCAAATGTTTTGCGTGTTGTGGTATTCTTAAGAGGGCCAAAGGGAGATTCGTCAACATCGCTGTCATCCGCGATTACTGGTTGGTATTCTTTGTTGAAGTGTGACAGACTTGCGCTCATTCTACGTTCCCTCTCGGTCGTATACGAGCCTCTTCGAGTGATCCCGTCTGCAGGAGGACTTATACTGCTTCCAAGTGTCGAATGTATCGAATTTTGGCGTTCACGTTCCATTGACCTCAGAAACTGATTATCTTCGATAATCTGATCCAAATGCTTGTGAATTGTTTTGAATAACTTCCGGTCAGAACCAATTGGCTTAGTTGTAAATAGATCACATCCTCCTTTTATGACGAGGTTGTTGTCCTGCGTGTCGAAGTTAAGTTCTTGATTGACGAGTTCTATGTCCACTTCGTCGATAAACTGCAGGTTAGCACGTGTTGCTGAAAGTGTTCATCGGGTCTTGTTTCACGGAGATTCTCAATTCAGTATTAACCTGATATTAAGCTTTACTAATCACATACCTTCATTTTATTCGTATCTTGTATTTGCAGTTGTTGGCCGTAGGTGGTATTTTTGTACCTAACTGGACTAGGTTGTTCGGGTGATTATCAAACATCATGCCTTTTTTTTAACCATGGCACGACCCCCATGTTTCTGAGTATGATAAAGAGAAAATCGAAATCAACGTGTAGTGAGTATTGTTGCTCAACAAATTGACTACGTATCCCAATGGTACAGATCTACCAAGTAAACAGGCATCACCACTTTATAACAGAGAATTTAAACTTTGGTCGAAAATATCCCGAAAGTAACCCACGATCCTAACTAAACGTTGAAATAAGCAACGTTCGTGTTTTACTCGATTGGTGTTTATCAACTATTAAAAAGTTCTTTCCACGTGCCAAACAAGGAGTAGTGTATTAGTTAGAAATGCCTAAAGTCAATGATTCATGTGTTAGTATCCTGGGGGACCTCGTAAATTTCTGACTTGCCAATCGCGAACCTGACTTTGCTGTTTATCCCCGTGGGCCCAGTATCAAAATTATGTGCAGAGCAAACCACACGTGCATATCGCTCTATCTCCCATCCGGACAATTCACTTTCCATGAGGTTCTCGGTTGTAGTATCCGCTTTCCCAGGGATCTTATCTTGTTCAAGTGTAAAGCCCTCGCATAGCTTAGAGTAAGTCAATCCTGTCTCAGGATCTACAGGCTCATGAGCAGGTTCATTGACAGTAAAAGTTGGTCGGTAAAACTTCATGAGCATGAGGCGATTTTGTACCCTTTTACTCCAAACGTAACCCAAACTCGGTACTTGTCTCTTCGTTGTGAACTGGAGATCATTTTGTGTCTCGGAAGCCATGTAGTCACTCAAAGAGCGTGGTATATCTTCATTGAACGAGTCATTCAGCAACGACCCATTCGCGAAGGAACTATTGATGTCAAAAGTACTATTGGGCCTGTGCCTCTTCAAATCTGGCTCCAGGTCCCTAAACGTGTCTAAAAGTCCAGGTGTACCTGAATCTCTAGGTGTACTTGAACCAGAAGTAACTAGATCTCCTCTTCCAAAAACTTTGGACGGGCCAGCACCTTCGAGTCTTGTTGCAAATTTTCGCTCTGTAGTGATGATATCCCACCCAGCATTTATTGCCGTTTGGAAGTCTAGACGCATGGGATCGAAAGATAATGACGAGCTTTCGTAGGTCATGTCGCTAACCTGATTTGCTACCACCACTGCCAAGTTGAATTGACTCGCCAAGCGTGAAAGGTGGCGATAGAGGAGACATATATATTGAGTCTTTATGCTTCTGTTTTTGAAGCGACTGGAAGAATTAAGAAGCTGGTACTTTTGCTTTTTCACATCTGGGTCTTTTTCCTCGTATAAAGCTAACTTTTCTCTAAAATACGTAGAATTGGACATGGCTTCTTCCCTCCTCAAGTGCTGAGCAATGCTATCTATTATGACTAACAGTGATTTGGTTCGTGAGAGTTGGATGGGGAGCTGAGTGTAAAGAATGTGATCGAGTGTTTCAAAGTCCCCGCAGTAGATGTATGAGATGTTATCTAGCAGTACTTTGGGATCCTGTTTATGCTTGATGAAATCCTCGAGTCGCTTTGTTTCTAAAAACGACTCTGTGGTGATGTATGCACAAGAACCTATTGATTGACATCGCACTGCTAGCTGATGGAGCATCTGAGACTTCCCGCATCCACTAGCTCCATATATTTCGGTGACTTCTCCTAGCGGTATCCCACCTCCAAGTTGTTTGTCCAATGAAGGCAAACCAGTGCTGATGAACTCTTTGTTACTAACGGGTATGCTTTGCGGCAATAAGTCGCGCTTCAATTGTAGCGCATACTCCTCGATCTCTCGTAGTGATCTGCCGAGAATCTTGGCCATGCTGATAAGGTTGCCCTCCGATTCATATGCTAGCACGTCCACAACGGACTTTCCATGTAATTCTAGGATACGATTTAGTGATTCAAAACTCTGTGATAATGGGGTAGGATGTAATTGTTTGAAATTATCCATTTCGGTACCCGAGCAAGCGATAGTATGAATGTGTGATGGTGATAGTAGGTCACCTAATCGACATTATCGAAGCCTGATGAAAAAAGGGCTGCAAAATGATTTTTCGTGTAGGTACCCAAATTACGCGCATCAGATCTACACCCGAAAAGTTTCAGTAGTGTTTTAAATGGAACCTTTCAACAATCACTTGTAGTTTCTAACAGATTCTGCACTTTGTCCTTCCTTTCGCCTTTCTGTCACCTTTCTGTCGCCTTTCTTTCTCCCTGCTACAAAATTATATTACACCGTAGATTGACTACAAATAGTAAGCGAGCTTATTCGTTATTTCTCTCAATTGTTCATATCTACTTAGTGGGTACCAGAGATGAAGAACCACTTGTCAATAGACTTGTCGATTGGAGCAGCAGGCTGTGGGTTGGAAGCAGGAACCTCCTGGGCAGCGGCCTCGGAGTAAGTTGGGGTGTGGGTCAAGGTGGTGTTGGTCAAGTCAATTCCCTTAGAGTCAACAGACTCACCCTTGATCAACTTGTCCCAAGCCTCAGCACACTCGGCAATGACCTCCTCAGCGTACTTCTTGTTCTTGCACTCGCCGGAGAAAGCAAACTGGTTCTCTGGCTTTCCATCTGGGATCTTGTAGATTCTGAACCATTCGTTGGTGGCTCTCAACAAACCTGGCAAGTGGGTCTCCACGTCCTCAATGTCGTTCAACTTAGGAGCCAATGGGTCGTTAACGTCAATGACGATAACCTTCCAGTCGGTCTCACCCTCATCGAGCAAAGCCATCACACCCAAAACCTTAACCTGCTTGATCTCACCAACAGTGGCAACCTTCTCACCAATCTCACACACATCCAATGGATCGTTGTCACCCTTGGCCTTGGTCTCTGGGTGAGACACGTTAGGGTCCTCCCAGGTCTGTGGGAAAGCACCGTAGTTGTGGATGTAACCGTGGTGTGGGAAACAGTTTCTGACAAATCTCAACTTACCCTTCTTGGTGTCCTGGATGATTGGGTTCAACTTTAAGTCCTTGGAGATCTCCAACTTGGCGTTGGTCCATCTTGGGACCTCGACAATCATGTTCAAGATGGTCTTCTCCTCATTGGCGTACAATGGGATATCGTGGAAAGCAGAGACTGGCTTTCCGTCCTTCTCAAGGTAAACCTTGTAGTCCAAAGTGTTAGCAGCAGCAACCTGACGAGCAGTGTAAGACATGTTTGTTGGCAAAAAAAGTTGGTTGGAAAAATTTATAAGTCGTGAATTTTGGGACACACGAAATCACAATTCAACGTGATCGTGGAAAATCCGAACAATAAAGGAAATTTAGATGCATACATTAAAGTTAAGGTGTGAAATTATGATGCATTCAGCAGGGGAAGGTACCCTTCTCAACGTCTAGTTGATGCTGCTGTATTGTCAAAGTGATCTGTGCTTACACAATACCTAAGCTCTAGTCATTCTTTATAAAGTGGTAAAGCAGCCCTCATGGTTGAAGTCCAACTGTAGAGAACAAGTGAATTAGTACAAACTATCGGCCTAAAAGTGCTTTAATCTCGGGCATTTGATTTTGATCAGCGTGCCTACTTTTGATCTAAACATGCGTGTATGCAACTTTAACCGATTCTAAGGAGCTGGAAATTTCGTTGAAATAGCATAGTATTAAGGTATAGGGGCTTACAATGTGTCAATGAATTGTTACATCAAGGCGTAGTTGCAACTTGTGTCTTTCGGACTACAGAATTTTTCAACATTTAGCAATATATTCGAAAAAATACCAAGATAGTATTGGCGCATCAACAAAATAGAAGAACTTCCCAAAGATTAAATACGCTTTTTCATGTTCACTGCATGGCCGTAGCATTACATATGGTATCCTAAGGGTTAAGACAGTCTGAAAAGGAAATGAAGATTGTGTAAGAGTGGACATTTCCCAGATTTACTTGGTATCTGACTGATTTTTCCATTCAAGCCACACTTTCATTTTTCTTGGACCCCACAAATGGAACTATTAAGCCATTACTCCACTATTCAAGACCTTGACCATAATTGATCCACTTCGTGATTTTGCCAAGACCGAGTTCATTCTCATCATTTTCTCTCTATCAGAAACTGAAGGTCTTTTCAGTCCCGGCCTTTTCACTCCTGGTCTTACTCCTGGTGTCTTAACTCGGGGTCTTTTCACTACCTGTAGAGCCCTTTCTGGATTACATCTCAAGTGGTAACGAGTTATTGCGTTTTTATTGAGTCGCTTCCTCTCATCCTTACGCACAAAGCTGTCTTTTAGCTCAATAGCTTTGTCCACTTCTCCCATAAAAGACTCCAAGTCACACAGATCGTTTAGCATGGCTCTATCCATATCTTGCTGCCCTTGGAAATTGAAAAGAACCCTCAATGCACCCCATCTAGGAGGTTTGTGCCGGTGAAGCGTCACCGAGTATGGCTCATACCTTATTTCGGTTACCTCTCCAAATTGCACGTTTTTGAAAGGGCCATCAGGGCAACATAATGCTCTCTTGATACCTACGTGATCGATGCGACGGTAATTGGGACAAGCCCTATGACTGGGAGGGATTATGTCGGGCCATGTCACAATCCCGATATCATAGTCTACAGGAAGCGGGAGTTCAGAACAAGAAGGTCCTAGCCAATTGTAGATGGTGATGGCTATGTCGGCTTCACAAGCTTGAATCCATTTACCCAACTTCGTTGCAATTTTATGCTCCCTCATCAAGTAACTGGTAATTTTGGGATCTGCATCACCTTTCCTGAGACTATACTCGACCCACTCGTGGACAAATTGTGGAATTCCAGATTTGTAATCGACATCTACAGAGGTAGTAAGACTTGCGAGATTGCTGTATAATAGATTACAGATACTCAATTGATCTCCATTTGGACTCGAATCAGTTACCGTAGTCGCTTCAGTGGTAAGACTCTCGGGACTCGAAGGGTCACAGGATTTTGACCTGGGCAAGAACAACCAATTTCTTTCCTCCGAAAGCTTCTCTGTGTGTGTTGGCAGTGCAACCAAGGTTTCGTCACTGACTGTAGATGAGTCATCCAGACTGTTTGGTATCCTATCTGGGAAGTAAGGGTTAATGAAGATCTCTTCTTGTAAAGGTTTCGTGAAGCTCTCTTTAGAGAATTTGGTAGCTAGACGTCTCAAGGATATTTGTGACACTTTTTCAACAAGGGACATTTGAAAGTGGAGTTAGAGTACCAGAGAGAGTATGTGAGTACTGCGGTAACGACGAAATGTATCAGAGTCGAAGTGGTGTATGTGTAATGAAGTTGAATTTTTTGCAGCCAGTTGTTTGTGCACGCATGTAACGAAAAATTCGGAGAACCGGAACCGGACCTTGCAGGTATTTTTATGAGTTGAGAAACAAAAAGACCAATGGAGGTAAGCACCAGGATTAGTAATGGATAGCATATCGAAGACTCTTTCGCTATTCTCAGACAGTCGTTATTTGGAAAGGCTTGTAAATCGCTCACTTCTGAATTTTGTAGCGCTATAATTGAAATAATGACAGGACAACAAACACTGGCAAGACAACCTTAGTTGACCCTTATCAGTTTCTCTAAGATATACTCGTTCAAGTTCGGGAGGCTGTTCATTTCTGCCTTGTAGTGAAGGAGTAAACCTCTCTTCAACTCGCGTAAAACGCCATCATCGGATTTATTCTGTTGCTCTCTTGCGAGCGTCGACACCATCAACTTGTAATCACGAACAGAAGTACTTAGAGCCCCCTCAATGTTCTCTACCAAGAAAACTCCACCAAAAGATAGCTTAGGACAAGCCTCTCTATACAGTCGAAAGATATTGAGCCCATATACATCTGAGTCAAAGAAGCCAGAGAATTTACAACTGCTCGTTTCCGATAAAGACTTCAAGAACTTTCGGCTCAACCTATCTGGGAAACCCTTCCCAGTTACCACAATAATGTTCTGCCGAACATGATTTTTCCGCAAGAACGTGCAGAATGACTTGAATACAGCATCCTTTTCCAACACAATAACATGTATTTGCCCAGGGGCACTTACATCACTCACCCCAGCATACACGGAGTCAAAAAGCGGTATCAATATCGCGTCGCTATTGTAATCTAGGTGAATTTGTGTGTGTGTGGAGGCAGTGAAAAAGTCTAGGGTTATATTTTCCCCGTACAATAGGCCCTTTTGCAGGGGATATATTTGGAGTTGACATTCCAAGGAACCATTGAGCGAAGACTCGAAAATTGCACGGAGGTTCTTGTTGCAGTTATCCTGGTTACGGTTGAAGACCTCGACGTCCTTATAGTATATATCCCTGATTGTTGTGGGGGTAATTTTGGCTGCAAAAATCTGGAAGGTGGCCAATTTGAACAGTTTGAGCAACGCGTTAAAGCGATGAAAGTCCCCGAATTGCTCAATGTAGATGTTGCTCCCCGATGGACCTTTGAGCTGAAGCGAGACTTCTTTGTCACTACAGAGGGCTTCGCGCAAGTCTTTCCAAATATGTAAGCAACTCGAATTGATATTTGGTCTGTTGTTAGTACAAAAGGTGGAATTCCGTGCAGTTGAGTTACAAACCACACCACATAAGCGTATCTAGAATGTACGTTCAACTTACTTTGAAACAGTGAAGGATACTAGGGATGTTTTTGTATTGTCCATTAGAAATATGTGCACTAAACCCCAAAATTAGATTTTCGAGATTGTGGAGATTTTGTTGATCAGATAGACAAATTAAAAGTACGTTACTCAAAAGCTCATTACTCAAAACGCTCACTACGCCGTTCCTGCTCTCTTGGCTACATCTTTTTTTTCTTGGTAATCTTGGTAAGGATAGGTTTTGGGTATTTTGTGCCAGCCTAAAGCATAACCGATATCACCAGCAGTAATTTTCGATATAATGCCCAACAAGGCTGCTCCATAAGTTCGGATTTGCGCCTCTTTTTGTCATTCCCGGAGTCGCACGAGTCTAGTCGCACATCCACATGTTGCACAATAAATGATTAAGTGTACAAACAGAGATGGTGCAGTTGTAGCTCAGTTCTGTAGTGGATAGGTGGGTGATTTTCTTAGGAAACTATAGTTTTCGTAAGTGAAATTGACTCGGCATGTAAAACCGTCTTTTTGGTTGTGAACTAAAAAAATTACTTTGTCGCCATGATTATCAAAAGGGACTGGGAAACAAGTGGCTGGTCCAATAGCGGAGCACGCTGGGCGTTTTTCGCAGTCTTCATACTCCTCGTGCTATTAGTCATCTTTGGAACTATTCGTGTGAATAAGAAGCGTACTCAGAATGGTGCCCAGCCCATATATGGTACGCGGTGGATGACGCCCCCGCTGTACAGGCAGTCTCAGAACCACTACAACCAACCGCACGGCCACAACGACTTGGCCGGCGGTGCATACGTGCCTACCTACACAGCCACAGCAAACGAGTACGACATGGGATACTACGACAACAATGGAGACTTTCATGCCAACCCCCACTCGAAAAATGCGCATATTGCGCCCATTCCTCCTGCCCACCACCGACAACCAAGCGATGCTAGTCGGGTTGGCCCCGCACAGCAGCTACCAGATGACGAAGCAGCAAGTATGCTTGATTTACGCAGACCCTCGGGCCCTCCCCCAGGTCACCAGGAAGGCGGTGTATACAGACGTCCCAGTGAGGCGCCGTCTGAGCCCACGTATTTGCCTCCTTCTACACCGCCTCCACGTTCTGAACCGCGCTCAGAGCCAGTTGAAGGCTCGTCTCTGAACGCGGAAAGCCTCCCAAGCTTTAGTGAAGGGTCCAATCCACCGGTGGTGAAGGAGAAGTCGTAAGAGAGAAGTCGTAAGAAGTCAGATGAAAAGACAGTCAAATAGGGACGAGAATAATGAAGATTGAGAACAATAAATTAGTAATTTCAAAGTGTAGCCAGAAAGTTGGAAAGATAAGAATCAAAATCTAGGACATGCATACAAGATGCACTATGTGATGACGAAAAGATCTAAGATTTTGGGTGATCTCAAGATTTCGGGTGACCTCAGGATTTTGGGTGAGCTCAAGATCCGAATCTAAAAGTTGGAGAAGTGCATGAGAGCTTTCATGGATAGGATGGACAAAAAGATGGATGAGGGGATGGAAGAAGTTGGTCGGTATTGGTGAAAAATTAAAACGGTTAAAGTCCGGCTTGAATCATGTTTCCGAGAAGGCGCAGTTGAAAGGCTGGATCACACGTGAACATAATCACCCGTGAACATGTACTGTCAGATGGGAAGATAAAAACGAGTAATTTCTGATTCTACTGGTTATAGTATCCTAAGCGCATATGATTAAGGAAAGAGCAACATGACACTATTGTTCCCTGACTAATCTATATTTATATGCTAAGCCTTGGGTAAGTGGTGGCATCACAGGACTACGGATTTAGTCTTTTTTCCCGATCAAGATTACGTAACTGTAGTTGATGAGAGCAAGCTAGGGATGTTGTAGCAAGCTAGTGATGTTGTATGAGAGCCAGCTAGGGATGTTCCTATAAAGCTTGAGGGCTCCTTAGGAGAAATGACATCTGATATCTTTTCTGCTTGACACATGGCAAATTTAAGGGTGCTGGAAGATCACAGATTTACGACCACAAATTTCACCGACCCTCCACACATATCTGGAATTTGGAGGCGGACCAAACATTGCTAATATTTTTGTCTCAAATCTATAGTTGCTTTCTACAATTTCAACATTAAATAACATATTATTAAATCACTATAACTTCAAAGCCTCTTCGTAGGCTGGTGGAGGGCCCGTGAAAATGGCCTTGTTCTTCTCATCAAACTCAGCATGTTCAGTAAAAACATTAACATTGTGCTCCCTAGCCTTGGCCTGTTCAGCCTCGGCAATACCCAACTTGTCCTGAGCAACCCAGATGGCTGGCTCCTTGGACTTCATACTTGGGTCATCGTAAGCATGCTCCAAAAACTCCTCATTGTACTCAATGTAGTTGAAGAGAACGGTTGGCATGATTGTTCTGAGCAAGTCGTAGGTCTCCATGCTTGGCTTGAAAAATCTCTTGAGCCACGACACCGGCTTTTTACCCGCGGCTGCAGCGGCATCGACTGCTCCATTTCTGGAATAGTCTTCAGAAGAATGCTTTTCAACTTCACCAATTGAAGTACCCATGTCGGTAACACCGGCCGAAGAGTTGTCAACAGCATTGTGCTTAGCAACTGGTCCGCCGGCAAAAGCTGGGCCGCCTGCAAAGGTTCCCTCGGAATCACTAACCTTCTCAGTGGTTTCGTCCTTCAACTCAGCTCCACCCTGCCAGTAGTTGGTACCCTCAATCTTCATCTCCTTGGTACCCTGGTCCACAGGATAAGCAGCACTGGCATCACCAGCAGCGTATCTGAGGGCAGAGATTGGAACAATGTCAAACAATGGCAAGAACTTCCACTTCATGTAAATGTGGGCAGCAGCAGTGACGGCAATGAAGAAACCCTCCAAGGCCACACAGACCCAGTTCTTACCGAAAACAAACATGGCAGTCAAGCACACCTCGGCCAAGTACAACCCCACAAAGGTCTGGAACAAGGCGCTAGGGTAGTTTCTTCCACGAGCGTCATGTGGGGATGGCTTCAAGACGTACACCAAGTTGTAGTTGAAGGCAAGGTAAATCAAGAGGAAGGTGACAAAGGCAAATCCAAGCACCAATGGAGCAATGATGGAGTAACACAACACAATCACAGTCAAGAATTGGTAGGCAGGGTAAACGGTGGACCAGCCTGGAGAACCAAGAGTGGTCCATCTGGTCCACTTGGCACGAGGGGTCTTGTCGAGAATCTTACCCAAGAACTGAGCAAGGATAAGACCAACAAGCTGGAGCAACAAACCAGAAGAGACAGTCAATCCCTGCAAACAAAGGTACGAGATGTAAAAGTTGGAAGCAGGAGGAATCTTCTGGGCCAAGAGACGAAGAGCCATGTCTGGCTTGTTGATGATGGTGGTAACCGAGGAAGCGGCAGCAGAGGTCACGGTAATCACAATGAAGGAGTTCACAACTTGGAAAGCATAGAACCACTTCTGACAGTAAGCCTCAACGTGCTGGACAGTCATGAGACCACTGACCTTACCCATCTTCTTGATAAAAGGTGGAACCAACGACATCAAAACAGCAAGAGCAACCACAGGCAACAAACCAGTGATAATACCCATAATCTTGTCAGGCATGTTGTTGATGAAACGCAAAAAGTGCACCTTGTCGGTAAGGTTGTTAATGTTGGAGATTGCACCAACAACAGCCACAGGAATACACCAGAAAATCACCATAAGAGTCAAAATTGTGTTGGCAATAAGCTTCTTGACATATCTCTTGCTCTTGGAAAGAGAGAGGTTTTCCCAAATCACGTCATTCGGCGCAATACCAGTGAACTTTCTGACACCCTTCAAGTCAGTCTTGTTGTAGTCCACGGCCTGGAAAGCCTTTTGCAACTCCAATTGGGTTGGGAACTCGATGAAAACGGCGGGTTCCTGCTTGTTACTCTTGTACTCGATCTGCTGCTTGTGAATCTTGTTGTTCAACTCCTCAAGGTGCTCAACACCATATTCCAAGGTGTCCACCTTCTTTCCAATCAAAAACTTGAGCTTGTGAGTTGGTCTCTTCTTCAAGTACTGGTCAAGATCGTTCGAAGGTTCAGGCAAAGACTCACCCTTCTTGGTCAACTTGGCGTGCTTCTTCAAAGCCTTACCAATGGAGCCGTTAAGGGTACCCTCATACTTCTTAGCGAGCTTGTCACGCTCCTTGACATCATCCTGCAACTCCTCATAGTCACGGCCGTACCAAATGTGTCTGGCCGATGGGAAGAGCTCGCGCAAGCGGGATTCTCCATACAAGTCACTTGGAATCTCAGTCAAGAGCATCACACGGGACGAAAGAAGCGAATCATAGAGGGGGGTTGTCTGGACAACGTGTCTGAAAGTGGTGTAGTAGCGCAACTCACGATAAATGAGGAAAATCACGCAACCAAAGTAGATCCACGACATAAAGACGTGGGCCAAGAAACGCCACTTATTGTTCACGTTGGAGTAGGAGATGGCATTCAATCCTTTCTGGTGGTTCGAGTTGGTGGCGTTTACTGGGAAGAGAATTGGCCACAAGATGAAGCACCCAAGAAGTGCCACTGCGCCAAACTCAAACAAGTATCTTATGAAAAAGTAGCCATCCACACCCGTCTGCTGGATTATAAAGGACTCTGGTTTTTTAAGAAGGTGCGAAATCCACGAAAAGGCTCCGCGGGGGGCCTCGTCGGGTCGCAATTCATCGGGAACTGACTTGACAAGTGTTCTGGGTTCGTAGACACGCGATTGGCGCTTACGAAGTGCAATGAATGCGAGTGTAAACACCACAAACATCACAAATGTCGGGATCAACACCGACAAGAATTGCGACACCGAAGTGTTTGTCTGATTCGATGATGACGAAGACAGCATGTTATACGATGTGAAAGTAGCCTTGGATCTAAACTGCCAAGCTCAACACTCCTAGAATAACGCTCTTAAAAAACCAACAAATCAATGAATACTCAATGCCTGGTGACCTGTTGGGGTGTATCTATTCCTGAGATTATTGATACAAGTTGGATATCAGATCAATAGTCTTACCAACTCTTCAATGTCTCGTTGTTTTGATTAGACGAATATGGAGGGATGTCTTCCTTTAAATAAACACGCACCTGAAATTCTGCAGAAGAGATGACAAAAGAAACAATGCGAGGCTGGCACAAAATTGCCGAGGAAACTCGACGAAACGGCTGAAAAGCAACACTTTTCTCCATGACAATCGGTGACGCACTTTTCGCGTGCTCATTTCGAACTGGGTGTTGCTCTAGGAGCTGCTTATGCACAGCCAAATCTACCTTATCCCCGAACTAGACACCTTTTTTTCGTACATGCAATCAAAACAATGGCAGTCAAAACATTAAACGTTACGCGATTAACTGGTCCCTGAGCTGATCGGTACCATGTGTGATCAATGATTTGATTAAGTTACGATGATGTGTTTGAGAGAAAGAATGTATCATTACCGTTGAGTGCAGTATTGAGGCTTATTGAAGAGTCGATAAAAAACTTCTATATTGAGTATGGACGTTGCTGCATATCCTTGCTCCAGAAGCAACCTTCACATGAAGCACTAATCCCCGTATCCCAATCCCCGTGTCCCAATCCACCGTCAAAATTACATGGCAGAGAGATGTTCATTGGCGTTATTGACGAAGACTGCCCGTCAGTTCGTTTCACTTCTCTATTTGCTGGTGCTGGTGATGGTCATATTGGGTCTCCCTAGCCTCAATCTCTAGTGGCTTGAACAAACAGGGCTCGTGTAATGGTGAAATTTGTGTAATCACAGGGCTCGTGAGAAAACCTGAAATTTCCATGATGAACAACAGTGACATCAATAGTACAAATTGCTGAGTGACGGACTTATGACGCAGCAGCTTTTTGCATGTGATTGAATGCCATTTGACACCCAGCTTCAAAGTAGAGGGTAAATTGGGGACAAACCCTCCATGAAGTGAGCCATTCTCACCCCCAATCAATTCTCTACTCTAATTCGATCGCGCATCTTCTCTTCGTGCATGACTCTTATCAAGTAGCAATGTCCTCTCCAGGAAAAAAGTTTGCACATGGCACAGCGAAAAACTTCGTCATTGCGCTTCAGACCCCAGCCTGACTGCCAAATGAGGTACTAGGGGAGAGTTTTGTGATTAATCCCCTGGTCGCTTTCCAATCCCTGATTTCACTTTAGGTTAAGATCTTCACAGGACAGGGCCTTCTCTCGCAGCATTTTGTGGTTAGAAGCGTACAAGACTCTCCGAAACAGGGGGTGCAAAAACACAAGATCTATCGAAGGTCAACGAATATCGAACTCATCAAACCGTTATCAAACCACGGTCACCATCTCTACACAACTGAATTGTTGGATACTAATCGCCCACTATTGATTCACTAATGAGGCGTGGTGAGGCACATGAATGAGAAAATTGCTCAATATGAACGTCACTGCCTTTTATAAATTGAGAACGTGATGTAATTTGTACACGTGATAACAAACATGCCCAGGTCATGTGTCGTACTTTACGCTGAGACAACAAACCAATTTTATTCGCTCTCTCTTGGAATATACCGCATCTAGTAAGATGTCTAATTACGTAGTGAAAATCTCAGGATATGCAACCTAGATATGCAATCTCAATATATGCAGCTCACAGGTTATTGTCACGTGCAACAATGCGTGATATACACGTGACAAAGATCTGGATGTACACGATACTAGATGTATCAAACTATTTTTGCAACAAACCTAAGCGCTAATTTAGCAACACCAATAGCATTATGGAAACATGATCTTTCCCTTCGACTATGATTCAATAGACACTGATGAATACACTAGCATTCCCTTTTCTCACGACTTGGATTCTTTGAATCATCCACTTTCACCCTTGTTTTGTGGGAACTGCGGAGACAAGAACGAACCACTTTAATACTACACCTTCACAATGTTTTACCGCCCCTCTGCAAAAGAACTACCACTTTGAAAAACACCCACCACAAGGCTCCACCACTCGCAATCACTTCCACTGATGCTCCCAAATGATTCTACTAGTTACTACAAGTTTTTATAAGAGGTATCGAAATTGATATACCGGATAACATAGTCTAAAAAGTGTTTTTAATCGCAGATCCAAACGAAAATAGTCCAATTTACGTGAATCGTACCGAAGACTTCAATGCAACCTCGCTTCCTATAAGCGACCTGAAAACCTAAATTTTTTAATTAAATGAATCTCGCACCAAGCAAGGCTTTGTAAAATGTCTATGCGGACATAGAAAGACCTGGCCTTCCGAACAAATTATTTCGACTCCGTGCTTCACAATAGGCACTCCAGTTAAAAGTTCCCGTTGTTATCACAGAATCATTTGAAACAATTCATTCAGAATTTTTGATCTCAACACTCGAGAAGTCGATTCTGCTGATCTTGACTCTCGTATGAAGCCATTTTTGCTGATATAGTGGCGAAATATTCCAAAGCGGGATATAAGTTATTTGATTGTTTAATCAAATAAGTCGAAAGAGATATGATGTGGTTTGGTTAACGTAAGTACCGAAAGCTGTTCAAGTTGATTACATCAACAAGGCGACGAAAGCACCAATTAAGATCGCACCGAATGGCACGTTAATGGCAGCACCGGCACCCTCAGCAGTACTAACAGAGGAGATGGTAGAGTTGGTTCCGTTGGCTGGAGAAGATGCAACAGCAACAGCGGAGGTGGAAACTGAGCCAGTTCCGGAGGCGACAGCCTCGACAGAAGTGGAAGCGTCAGCTCTCTTACCCTTGCCAGCGGTGAGTGGACAGTAGGTAGTGTAAACGGTCTTGTTGTCAGTAATAGTGGTGACACCAGTGGTGTGCTGAACAGTGCTACAAGCGTTTCCAGCACAAGAAGTCACGGTGATCACGGCAGTACCGGCAGTACCAGCTGGCTGGGTCAGGGATGGAGCGGAAGTGGTAGCAGAGCTAGCTTTGGAGGAAGATGGGGCCTGGGTAGAAGAGGCCTGGGTCGAAGATGGGGTGGAAGCAGAAGAAGTCTTGGAGGTAGCAGCAACAGAAGAAGATCCAGCGTTGGCGTTGGCGTTAGCGTTGGCGTTGGCGTTAGCGTTAGCGTTACCAGAACCAGAAGCGTTGGCGTTGGCACTAGCGTTGGCGTTAGCGTTAGCAGATCCAGAACCAGAAGCACTAGCGTTGGCGTTAGCGTTGGCGTTGGCATTAGCGTTACCAGAACCAGAGGCGTTAGCGTTAGCACTAGCGTTAGCGTTAGCGTTGGCAGAACCAGAACCAGAGGCGTTAGCGTTAGCGTTGGCGTTGGCGTTGGCGTTGGCGTTAGAAGAACCAGAAGCACCAGAAGTGGTGGTGGAGCTGGTAGCAGAGGTAGAGCCAGAAGCAGAGCTAGATCTAGTGGAAGAGCCAGTGGAGGTGGAAGCAGCAGTGGAAGATGGAGCTGGGGTGGTAGCAGACTTGGTGGTACCAGTGGAAGTGGAAGCAGCAGAGCTAGAAGCAGAGCTGGACTTGGAAGCAGAGCTGGAAGCAGCGGAGCTAGAAGCAGCAGAGCTAGAAGCAGCAGAGCTAGAAGAAGCAGAGCTGGACTTGGAAGCAGAGCTAGAAGCGGCAGAGCTGGAAGAAGCAGAGCTGGACTTGCTGGTGGTAGCAGAAACAGTGGATGGAGTGGTGGTACCCACAGAGCTAGAAGCAACAGAGCTAGAAGCAGCAGAGCTAGATCTGGTGGAGGTCACTGGGGTGGTAGCAGCTGGGGTGGTAGCAGACTTGGTGGTACCAGTGGAAGTGGAAGCAGCAGAGCTAGAAGCAGAGCTGGACTTGGAAGCAGAGCTGGAAGCAGCGGAGCTAGAAGCAGCAGAGCTAGAAGCAGCAGAGCTAGAAGAAGCAGAGCTGGACTTGGAAGCAGAGCTAGAAGCGGCAGAGCTGGAAGAAGCAGAGCTGGACTTGCTGGTGGTAGCAGAAACAGTGGATGGAGTGGTGGTACCCACAGAGCTAGAAGCAACAGAGCTAGAAGCAGCAGAGCTAGATCTGGTGGAGGTCACTGGGGTGGTAGCAGCTGGGGTGGTAGCAGACTTGGTGGTACCAGTGGAAGTGGAAGCAGCAGAGCTAGAAGCAGAGCTGGACTTGGAAGCAGAGCTGGAAGCAGCAGAGCTAGAAGCAGCAGAGCTAGAAGCAGCAGAGCTAGAAGCAGAGCTGGACTTGGAAGCAGAGCTAGAAGCAGCAGAGCTAGACTTGGTGGAACCAGTAGAAGTGGTAGCCGAGGTGGCTGGGGTGGTAGCAGCTGGGGTGGTGGAAGATCTGGTAGAACCAGTGGACGAGGTGGTAGCAGAAGCAACAGAGCTCGATCCAGAGGAACGGGTGGAAGAAGCGGCGCTAGTGGAAGATCTTGGAGAAGTAACACTAGAGACGGTGGATGGGGTGGTGGTACCAACAGAGCTGGAAGCAGAAGCCGAAGAGGACTTAGAAGCAGAGCTAGAAGCAGAGCTGCTTGGCTTGGCGCTGGAGACGGAACCAGAAACACCAGCAGAACCGTTGGCGTTAGCGTTAGCGGAACCACCGTTACCGTTGGCACTGGCAGAACCAGAACCGGAACCAGAAGCAGAACCGTTACCGTTGACAGAAGCGGAACCAGAACCGGAAGCACCAGCGTGGGCACCACCGGTAGAGCCACCGGTGCTCAGAGGAGCAGCAGAAGAGCTAGAAGCACCAGACTTGGTGGAGCTAGTGACGCTAGTGGCAGCAGCAGAGCTGGATGGCTTAGCAGAGCTAGAAGCAGCCGAGGTGGTTGGCTTAGCAGAGCTGGAAGCAGCAGAAGTGGTTGGCTTAACAGAGCTAGAAGCAGCCGAGGTGGTTGGCTTAGCAGAGCTAGAAGCAGCCGAGGTGGTTGGCTTAGCAGAGCTAGAAGCAGCCGAGGTGGTTGGCTTAGCAGAGCTAGAAGCAGCCGAGGTGGTTGGCTTAGCAGAGCTAGAAGCAGCCGAGGTGGTTGGCTTAGCAGAGCTAGAAGCAGCCGAAGTGGTTGGCTTAGCAGAGCTAGAGGCAGCCGAGGTGGTTGGCTTAGCAGAGCTGGTAGCAGGAGTGGTTGGCTTAGCAGAGCTGGTGGTGCTAGTAGCAGCAGCAGAAGTGGATGTTCTGGAAGCAGGAGTGGTTGGCTTAGCGGAAGAGCTGCTTGCCTTCGAGTTGTTGTTGTTGTTGTTGTTGTTGTTGGCAGAAGCAGAACCAGAACCGTTGGCGTGAGCAGAACCGTTACCGGAAGCGGAACCGGAACCAGAGCCGTTGGCAGAAGCACCGTTAGAACCAGATTGAGCACCAGCGGAGGCCTTGGCAGCAGCAGATGCCTTAGCAGCAGCATCAGCTTGGGCCTTAGCGGAAGCAGAGGCCTTAGCCTGAGCGTCAGCGGAAGCCTTGGCCTGAGCAGCAGCCTGGGCCTGAGCAGAAGACTGACCATTGTTGGAAGAAGCCTGACCAGAACCAGAACCGGAAGCAGAAGAACCGTTGGAGCCAGATTTAGCACCAGCGGAGGCCTTGGCAGCAGCAGATGCCTTAGCAGCAGCATCAGCTTGGGCCTTAGCGGAAGCAGAGGCCTTAGCCTGAGCGTCAGCGGAAGCCTTGGCCTGAGCAGCAGCCTGGGCCTGAGCAGAAGACTGACCATTGTTGGAAGAAGCCTGACCAGAACCAGAACCGGAAGCAGAAGAACCGTTGGAGCCAGATTTAGCACCAGCGGAGGCCTTGGCAGCAGCAGATGCCTTAGCAGCAGCATCAGCTTGGGCCTTAGCGGAAGCAGAGGCCTTAGCCTGAGCGTCAGCGGAAGCCTTGGCCTGAGCAGCAGCCTGGGCCTGAGCAGAAGACTGACCGTTGGAAGAAGCCTGACCAGAGCCAGAACCGGAAGCAGAAGAACCGGACTTGGCCTGAGCAGAAGCCTTAGCCTGGGCCTCAGCCTGAGCCTTAGCAGAAGCAGAAGCCTTAGCCTGAGCGTCAGCGTTAGCCTTAGCGGAAGCAGAGGCCTTAGCCTGAGCATCAGCCTGAGCCTTAGCAGAAGCAGCGGCGTTGGCGTTGGCGTTAGAGCCAGCCTGAGCCTGACCAGAACCAGAACCGGAAGAAGAAGAACCGGACTTGGCGGAAGCAGAAGCCTTAGCCTGGGCCTCAGCCTGGGCCTTAGCGGAAGCAGAAGCCTTAGCCTGAGCGTCGGCGTTAGCCTTGGCGGAAGCAGAAGCCTTGGCCTGAGCGTCAGCCTGAGCCTTAGCAGAAGCAGCGGCGTTAGCGTTGGCGCTAGAGCCAGAGCCAGAGGAAGAAGATCCAGCGGAAGCCTTGGCCTGAGCAGCAGCAGAAGCCTTAGCAGCAGCATCAGCTTGAGCCTTGGCAGAAGCAGCAGCGTTAGCAGAAGCAGAAGCGCCACTGTTACCACTGGCGTTGGCCTGGGCTTGAGCCTGAGCCTGAGCCTGAGCATCAGCCTGCTTCACGGCTGGTTGAGTAGCCTGAGTCTTTCTGGTGATGGTCAGGGTCTTACAGTCCTTACCACGGGCTTCGAGGTTGATCTCGTCCTCACGTCTGTGGATGTTACCACCAACACCAATGTGGTTCAAGGCACCGACGTTGATACCGTTCTTACCGATACCAGCACCGACACCAAGGTCGTGCTCAGCACCAACGCTGATACCGTGACCGAAAGGACCGGTGATACCACCGTTAGCACCAACACCGACGTTAGCACCAATCACACCAACAGCTGGAGTAGCACTAGAGCCAGTACCAGTTGGGGTGGTAGAAGATGGAGCTGGAGCAGCAGAGCTCTGAGGAGTGGTGTTGTCACCAGAAGTGGAGCCGGAGCCGGAGCCGGAACCAGAAGCGTTGGAACCGTCAGAACCAGCGTTAGCGCTAGCATCAGCACTAGCGCTGGTGTCACGTCTGTGGATGTTACCACCAAGACCAATGTGGTTCAAAGCACCGACGTTGATACCGTCCTTGCCAATACCGGCACCAACACCAAGGTCGTGCTCAGCACCAACATTGATACCGTGACCGAATGGACCGGTAACACCAGCGTTGGCACCAACACCAATGTTAGCACCAATCAAACCAACAGCTGGGGTGGCACTAGAGCCAGTACCAGTTGGGGTGGTAGAAGAAGGAGCTGGAGCAGCAGAGCTCTGAGGAGTGGTGTTGTCACCAGAAGTGGAGCCCGAACCGGAACCAGAACCAGAAGCGTTAGAGCCGTCAGCGCTGGCACCAGCGTTGGCGTTGGCACTGACGTCACGCTTCATCTCCATGAGGTGGTCGTCAGAACCGGAAACGGTGACCAAGTGGAGTGGGTCGGTAGCGTAACCAGCAATGTGGTGAGTGTGCTCCATCATGTCACCCATGTCCTCACGACGGAAGTTAGCACCCTCGGAGTTGGAGACGGAACCCTCAACGTTGACCAAGTGCAATGGTCCAGTGAAGTCACAGTCAAGCTCACCAGAGTGCTGGACAACACCAGCATCACGACGGACCTGGCCACCAACGTGCTCAGAGTGTCCGACGGAACCCTGAATGTTCACCAAGTGCAATGGGCCGGTGAAGTCACCGCTGATACCAGAAGCGTGGTCAGCGCTGACAGCGTAACCGGTAATCTGTCCGTTGGAGTCACGGAGAGGGGTGGCGCTGGCAGCACCACCACCACCGGCGGTAACAGAACCGTGGCCACCGAAAGGACCGGTGTAACCAGCGGTACCACCAAGGGCAGCGTTAATACCAGCGGCACCAAGGCTGGAAGAAGATCCAGAAGAGGTCGAGGAACCGGAGGAACCGCTTGGGGTACCAGAAGAGGCACTTGGAGTACCAGAGCTCTGGGAAGCACCGTTGTCACCGGAAGAAGAACCGGAACCAGAACCGGAACCAGAAGCACTGGAGCCATCAGTACCAGCGTTAGCGCTGGCACCGGCGTTGGCGCTAGCATCATCACGCTTGTGCACGTCACCTCCAACACCAATGTGGTTCAAAGCGCCGACGTTGAGGCCGTCCTGGTTGAGACCTGCACCGACACCAAGGTCGTGCTCAGCGCCGACATTCACACCGTGACCAAAAGGACCGGTAACACCAGCATTAGCACCAACACCAACGTTGGCGCCAACAACATTGTTGTCATCATCACGTGTGACAACGTTTTCATTTATGTTCTCAGCATTCACTGCATTGGCATAAGCCATTGCCAATACGATGAGCTGGGATACCTTGAGATTAGCAAACATTTGGACTATTATTGTTTACTATAGCGAAAGACTGAAGTCGGTAGATTCGTTGATTGAAATTAGAGGAGGATTACGGTACTATTTATAAACGAAGGAATTGCAACTGGTGGATCGATATGTCTTTGCAGCTTGGATAATATGATACAGGCCTAGAACCTAAAAATGGTAATATTCTCGCGTGATTCGAAACAAGCAACAAGTGCGCAATGCTCTTGATGCCGATGAACATCTAGCAGGAAGAATAATATTTCAGAAATGATTCGTAACTATTTACCATATGCCGTTTTTCACAAAAGAAAGGCTAAATTTATCTGGAAAGTTTGAACCAAGTGCATATTGCGAAACCATTTTTGTGACACAGAAGTATTCGCACTATGTAAGGTACAAAGGGTCTTGGAAAAAATACAGGTTGGTGAAACAGACACTGAGAGATATTGTTCAGACTCCAGTATGTTCAAACACGTTGTGCTTGAGGCCATTGACTTTCGTATGACTACATTATCGACCTGTTAAAAACTCACAGGCAGCATATGAAGCTTAATTCAGACATAGGGCGGCACTTGAAGGAAACATCAGTCGAATTCTTTGAAATTGTGAGGTGCCTCCAAGCTCTTTTTCTTTTTCCGGGTGTTTTCTTAACATGAAGGTGAGACATCGTGTTCCCTGGTCCTGCAAGAAGGGCAAATATCTGCACTCCGCGTGTCAAATAAGGTGTCTATTTATGTTCTTTTTTTATCACCACCTTGGATTTGTAACAAGCGGTTTTCTGGAACATCTAAAAAAGCTATTTTCAGGCAGAAGAGACTCACAGTATGCCGTTCACATGTAAGGCAGATACGAAAAGTCCCCAAGGTGCTGAACCGATTAGTGAATGATCCGTGCATGGGTCGCTGAAACAATGAAGTTTCATAGTTGGCGAAAAAAAAAGGTTTCTCAGCGAAAAACAGGAAGAATGGGAGGAGTTGAGGAAGTGAAGAAAGGTTAACCGATTTAGGTATTTCTGGAAATTATGAGAATTTTGACTCTTTATCAGGGTGCGAATTCGTAAATGAGCACCTAGCGGAGTTTTGAAAAGTACGTTGGAGCGAATCCACGAGGTTTCTCGTGGCCCAGTTTGCAGTGCGACGGATTAGTGTGGCGAGGGAAAGGCAGGTACGGAAGCGAAGATGATTTCCCCTGCGTCACCGGCTACAGCGCGTACCTGAGAAATAAGTAAGGTTACACGATTGTAGCACTGTTCGCGAAGTGGTTACAGTGCTCACATCTAGATGGATTGTTTCTATCTCCTTTATGCAGGACTCAAGCTTAACCTTAAGGTGTAATTCAACCTAATAGAAAAATATACACAGTGTTGTTGACGAACGCCACATGTGAGTAAATTTCAGTATGAGATGGTATTATTAGATTTGATTCTCAGTCAATTTCTTGAACGGTCATCATTTCACAATATCGTCACCAATTCTATGCAAGTTTCGGTTAGCTCACAAATTAACTCCATTTGGCACAATTTTTTTCCAACGGTTGCAAAAAGGGTATAGCAGATTGATTATGGCCGAAAGCCCCCACGTTGATCAAATTATGATATTCCCACTGCTATAGACACCGCGGACTCTTGATTACATGGCAATGTAAGTTACGGGTAAGCATATCAATATATTATAGGATGATAAATAGAACGAGTTGTAGGCTCAAAATCATCATTCGAGCATAATGAAATTCAGCACCTTACTCTTGATACCCGTAGTCTTGGCCAAACCATGGACTGAAATTACCCAGGATACGGGACTAAAGCCCATTGAGGTGGAAGACTACGATGAAATTACGTCAAAGTACCAGCATGTCTTGAAGTCTGACCAGAACGTCCTTTTCCATATCAACAAGACGGATACATATCTAGGGAGAGAAAGCCAGGAGGGCAACTTGGATCGCGTGACGATTGAAAATGTGAAAAGCAAGTCATCATATAGTGATGATTCATGGTTTGAATTTTCCATAAACGCAATACCAACGCAATACCTTGGATATGTCCCCATCACTCCATGTATGGATGCAACTTTTGGGGACGAGTCCTTTGGAGACTCTGCAGCTTTGGATATGGCGAATGGTCTTACGTATGCTATGTCGGCATCATTGAGTCTGTCGTCCCTGGCGAGCGTAAGTTTTTTGATGGGTAATATCCAAGCGGCCATCAAGTCGGGGATAGGAGCCGGGGGCACTGTCGTCAAGGGAGATTCTACCAGTTGCCTTATTAAAGCAGGTCAAGTTGCACAAATATGGCTTAAGCCAAAGTACATGGAGATAACGACCAAAGGCCGCAGAGGGGCATATTCGCCCAAAAGGAACAGGTTCCAGATGGCGGAAGAACTTTTGGCGCTTCCCAAGTTGATACATTTACTTATAGACAATACGTCGCAATTTGAGTGTGTGACCGACGACATAGTAACGGACTTGAACTGCACCAACGTGAAGATAGGACAGGTTGATTTCAACAACCCCGTTGGATTGGCGTACTACGAATAGGGCGAAGCAGAGTTGCAGCCACCAGTGAAATAGCAGGGATCAGCAAAATTAGCAGGGTCAACAAAGGTCTGCACAAGCTCTAGTCAGGGTCCAGAAGTTAGGTATAAGGAACTGGCTTAAACATTAACTACAATTGGAAACAATGGGGCGATGTACGATGGTGAAAGGGTTGCAGGGGGTTGAATAGTTAGAGCAGTAAATAAAAGTCCAGGCAAGCTTGACCAAATAGGAATAAATCAATTCGATCTGGGAAATTAGCGGTGGGTGCTGGGACTAGTTGAATAATACATGACCAAGCCGCTACAATAGGCACCAGTGCGTTCGAGTAAGTGACGATAGTCTCAGAGACAATGGTAAAATATGATTGTAACAATGTGTTTTAGACCCCCGTCTTCGTCAGCATCATCACTGGTAATTATAAACGATGGACTCGCCACTCTTTGTTTGAATGTATGTTGCTTAGTTCAGATGTACTTCTCTTAATCTATTGTTTGAAGATTGCAAATTCCAGTCCGTTTGTGTCACCGGTTATGGCCCGAAGCTGTGGATTCCAAAAAATAAATATGATACACTTTGAGGACAGTAGAGTTAGACTTGACATTTTAAAACCGGAATTGTAAGAAG
Organism: Kodamaea kakaduensis; assembly: GCA_030558435.1. NCBI lineage: Eukaryota > Fungi > Ascomycota > Pichiomycetes > Serinales > Debaryomycetaceae > Kodamaea > Kodamaea kakaduensis. The sequence continues at coordinate 30,354 of JAJMSN010000054.1, forward strand.
ATTGTCTATTAATAGTAGCGACGTAATTGAAAACGAACGCACGTCAAGCACAGGAACTTGGAACGGGCTTCCGAATTGTAGATTGCTAATGCAGGGACACTGGGGTTGGATATTGGAAACGCGCAAGATGGGATACGATGCGCGGTTAAATTTTTGCGCTTAGATAACGAGTGGGTTGCGCGGATGACTAATTGAGAGGGCATGTTCAATTTCACAACAGTCGCCCATAGTTACCTCAAGTCAAAAAGTTAATCGAGCAGAGTTTAATCTCTGACATCGCTAAAGAGCTCTTTATTGTCTGCAGGAAAATACGTTATTTTTGGTGTGCAGGTTGCAAAATACGACCAAGGGAACGCAACCCTAATTAGCAGCAGAGACGGTAGCAAGATTCTGGTGAACCGAATAGGAATTCGCGATGGACGGAACGTTTCAGAAACACCGGAAGAGCTCACCCCGATACAGATCCGTGGTCATTAATCCCCAAAGCGAACTATCACATGAAAATGTTCCCAAGAGAGCGACGCCTGCGGCGATCTCTTTTGCATTGAATCGATCAATTAACCACAACTGGTGGCAGTTGAAAAGTTGCCCGTCGCACAGATACGCAGTGTACACCATGACGAAATGAACTACGCAATTTTGTTATCAAGAAGATCAGCAGAGTCGTCATCAGTAATTTGTAGACCATCAGAAGAGAGTTAGCCTCAAGAATATGCTGAACGGTGAGAGCTTGATTTTGGATTGAGCTAACCTTGGTGAAATTAGCTTAACATTGAACACTATCTACAAGAATATACGAAAGGCTGCATTAGGCAAAGAATTTGATCAAAATTTAGCGAAAATGGTAAAAATTGGTTAAATTGATAAAGGTGATCAAAGTGAGGAAATCAATTGCCTGAAAACCCGGTGTAATCCTAAACACCGACACTGATGGAGCTCGTTATGAGAATCGGTCATTATTGACACCCGTAACTAGTGACAGTCTTTGACACGATCGGAGGCGACAGTTATGATATCCTATTGCTATTCTTGTCCGACCAGGGACTCTGTTCCATTGGTCCTCAGAGGACAGGGATACTAGCTGCGACCAGGGTTGCTATTATTGTTTCGCTTTACAATAACCATGTAAACGAGCGATGGGGAAATTAGAAACTAACTTTATGGAAAATAATACTCAAACAACTTGGATTAACATGACCAAGTCCAAGTACCCCAAGGAACTAACCAAGCTATTACACCGACGAAACCGTGCGAAAATAACCAGGAACTGATCATTCAAAAATTGCCCGTAGTAGTAATGAATTATAGGTTTCACTGTTGGAGTTACGACATTACACCTTTTAGGCACCTTTTAGGCACCTTTTAGGCACTTTTAGGCACTTTTAGGCACCTTTGGGTACCTTTAGGCACCATTGGGTACCTTTAGGTACTTTTTACGGGGAGAAGTTGAAACAACAAATGGTAAGAACCCGTTCAAGAAGACATGGACAGTCATTTCAAACACAGCCAGGATGAGGATGAATACCAAAATAGAACCAGACCCTGACTCAGAGATGAATAACCGGAGGTGTCAAATAAATAAGCACCCGAAAGCTTGTGGGAGCTTGGCTAACCATGACACCCCTGCAGTGCTACACCAAGGTAATTTGACAACCCATGGTTAGGGTGTTGAGGCCTATCAATCGCCCTTGTCTGGCGTGGTCCGACATACATTTTTTCGCCTCCGTAGTGAAACAATCTCAATAATGAGTAACCGCCTTTAGTAAGTTAAGTTTGAGGTCAGGCTATAGCGTGCTTTAAAACAAGCTTCCTCTGAGGCAAGCTAACTATGGCATCGAGATAATAGTTTAGATCTTGGCTAAAATTAACTTGTGTCCAGCTACAAGTTGTGTGCGCATTTCGAGCCAAGCACCAGAATCTGCACCAGTTCGCGAGCCTGTGTCTTGGTTTCCGCACTGAAATGAGCCTCGCAATGGTTTCTTTACAGACACTGGAGATGTGAGCAATTGACCGCTTTCCGCATTTAAAATTCCACCTACCGAATTGGTTAAGGTTCCGCGATTCGGTTCTGTCCACGGGCAGTGGCATGGGTGTAAGAGCTAGGGGCTGTTCCAGTGGACTGGAAGCCAATTGGTTTGGAGACTTGAGAACCACTATTAACCATATCCACAGTACCAGAAGAATAGTACCAAAAACCAAGAAGTCTTAAGAAGTACCAATAATAGTACCAAGAATAAGTTAAAGTAAGCTCCTTAAACACCCCTTAGCCATAATCATATGTAAAATCAGCTGTAAAATCAGCTGTAAAATCAGCTAAGGATCAACTCAAAATTCAACCGAGGTGCTCAAAAATTTACCATTACTAAAAAAATCACCAAAATTAGCGCTAGTCAATAACGAGAATTCATTCTGGTACGATGAAATCAACCCAGAATGGTTCAACCAGAATGATTAAGCGAGAAGAAATCGTCCTAGAATCAAGTCAGAATGATAAATCAAGCCACATTTCGGTAGAATGAAAGACACATTTCGGTAGAATGAAAGACGATTAAAGTAGCAAATCATGGCAGAGTAGAGATTTCAGGCAGAAACAGCGCAGAATGGAGGCAAGAGGGCAAGACAGATTGGATCAAATCAGAATGTAACCATAAGCAAGAATAGGCGCAAAATTCTACTGTGGCCCCAGGACAAGATTAACGGTGATGTATTTTTTCCCAGCCAAATCCTCACCACACCACAGCACACTAAACCACGCCTAGTGTTCACTAAATGACTCTAAAAACCTGATTTTTCTTCACATGCATCTCTTGCCTTCCACAGTTCATTCCTCAGCCACAGAGATCTTCCATTCCATGAATAAGAATAGAAAGCCATCGCGTAAATGTTAAAGCTTGTTTGTATGCTAAAAATAACGCGAGGTCAGGCTTAAGTTAAATTTTGGTTTGAAACATGGTATATGCTGATAGGTAGGCTCAGCTCGAACTCACAATCCCTTGAGAAGCCATTGAAATAACCGAGCGCTGGTTTAGAGAAGGTGATGGCCAATGCCCGAGCAACACAAAAACGGGGATTTCACGGAGTACTGGAGTAGAATCCGAGAGTGGGCCAAATATGCTCGGAGAGATCAATGTATCAAGAGCCTCGATATGGATCTTGAGCTATTATGGCTATTCTAACCTGAGAGAGTCAAAGGTACAATTCCACTTGGGTAGTTGAGTTTAACAATAGAAGGAAGTTCATATCTTGAAGGAGCTGACGTAAGAATTTCACCTTTAACTTTATACGAACGAACGAACGAACGAACGAACGAACGAGCGAACGAACGAACGAATGAACGAGCGAAGCAAGTGAGTGAGTGAGGAAGTAGAAGAGAAAGTAAAAAGGAAGTAAAAGAGGAAGTAAAAGAGGAAGTAGAAGAGGAAGAGAAAGGAACTAGAAAATGAAGAGAAAGGAACTAGAAAAGGAAGTAGAACAATTTAAACGAACAGAATGTCTTCGACTGGCGGAAATGGAACCGCAAGCAGATATTTACGAACCCCATCCAAGTGTTGAGCGTGGGGTGTTTAGCAGTATGCAAAGTACCAGAAGGCGTACCACGAATAGGATTTATGCGAGTATTCAGGGGTGCTCAAAAAATTAATAATGTCTGTTGAGAGATAGAAGCCGGGACATAAATAGAATGAAGAAGCAGAGACATAAATAGAACATACAAGTAAACAAAGGGAATAGGAGTAAGGAAGATCAATGGTGCGTCTTCAGTAGTTTTCTTGTTAGTTTGCTTTCCTAAGTCCTACCGATGACTTCTACTTCTTCCAGACTTCCCGACTTCCCGACTTCTTCCCGACTTCCTCATTCTTCCCGACTTCCTTATTCTTCCAGACTACCTTACTTCTTCCTTCTTCCTTCCTTCTAACTTCTTCCTCCACTTCTCTACAGTAATAATCATCACTTAGTTAGAACGTATACCATATTCACTGAAAATCAAGTTTCCAATCGATTGTCTGAAACCGCATTGTTTGACCTGAAACGCAAAATCCAATGTCGTGAAACAATTGATCACATCGAGATCAACTGTCTTAAAACAAGGACACTCAAAAGACGTGAAACACCAGTACCGCATATCTCAAAACACAAGCCAGTGGTCAATTGTGAAACAGCAGCCTAGTGCGGAACTAGTCCGGAATCATGAGTCCCAATTTCAAGATTGAAACTCCAGGGTCCACCGCAGGGTCCTAGGGTCCCCACATGTTCTCCCCGCAGTACCAATTCTACAATTCCGTCTAACCAAGTTGAGCAACAGCAAGTACTCAAGGTAGTCAGTACCCAAGGTAGTCATACTCAAGCACCCAAGCTAAGCACTAAACACTCAAGTACTAAGCGCCCAAGTACTAAACACTCAAGTACTAAACACTCAAGCACTAAGCACTAAGCACAAGCTGGCTGAGCTAACAAACACTGCAAATGCATTTGCAATGCATTTGCAATGCATCGCAATTGCATCATTACAACTCCACCGAGGAAGAAACACCTGAGGCGACGCTGTTGATGTCACTTGCAATTCCCTTCTTTGGCAAGACGAACTTCTCGGAGAAAGGCTTGATGACATTGAGGTAGACCCCCTGGGCACCGCCCAAGGAGGGAATACCAATGTAGAGCAAGAAGAAGGTCTTGAACAAAAAGTAGAATGGGATCCAGTACAAGATGGCCTTGGACCAGAACTCAATGACGTTCAAGAAGGCAAACACCACCCAGTAGGTCAACAACTGGGTGTCGTCGTCCTTACCACGGGAGTCCAAGGCAAGGAGCGAGTAGTAGCCTGGGATAACAAATCCAGCAACGTTGGACAAGAACTGGCCAATTCCTCCAATGTTCAAGAAAATGAGAAGGAGGTAGAAGGACCCAGACGACAAGACAGCATAGGATCTGGGCAATCCAGATAACTGCTCAAAGTGGTCCAATCCAATGACATTGGAGGTGTGCTAAAAGTTAGTATGAGGGTGAGGGCGAGGGCGAGGGAGAGGGGGGTTTACATACCTTGTCGATGTTGGACAAGTAGTACTTCACTTGGTTTGGCAATGGCGTATCGTCGTGGCTTAACATGGTGGTATACTCCTGAAAAAAGTATTGGCTTGTTCAAGAAGCAAGCAACAACGGTGTATGCAGGAAGTTATATACAAGACAATAGAGTGAAAGACAAAGATAGAAGACAGAAGAACACAGAAAGGACACAGATAGAATACAATAGGTGAAGGGGGTTTAAAAGGGGATGGAGGTGTGGAGATAAAGAGGGGATGGAGAAGGGGAGTGAAGAAAGGAAGAAGGAGAGGTCAAGGGGAAGGGGAAGGAAAAACTAGACAATCAAAAAGTATGTAGTATGAGAATTGTATGAGGCGGGAATGTGGAATGAAGGTTCACATTTATGGGAAGCGGATATTCATCTCATCGAACACTTGATCAACGTTGGACGGAACGGGAAATATAATGACAACCTGCACAGAGAATATGCAGAGAAGGATACAGAAGAGACGAAGCATCGATACCATTTACTTGGTGAGGTTAATTAGGTTTAACAATTGAGCGGAGCGACAAAAACGTCAAACTTACAACTGAGCAAGTGGGCGTTGAAAAGTTGAAGGGATGTTTCCAGTGTGGTATTTGTGCCTTGAAGATATTTTGGTATTGCTTTACTCTGTTGCCGTTCGTGTCCCCTTGGAAACATAGGAAGTAATTGGTGATGGGATAACTTCCCGTTCATATACTGCATCTTTTTCATATACCATCTTTTAGTTTTGCATAATGATTGGGTATGCCAATTACTGATCAATTCATACGACTTGCCTGAAATCCCTACTTTTATACTAAGAGGCTGCAAAAGTAGTCAGTACTCTAACTTTCTCACCACCAGCACTTCTCACCACCAACACGTGCTCACTACTAGTCATTACTACTTTTTCCACCATTCACCACTCACCATCGACTACTCACTACTCACTTGCTTACTCACTTGCTTGCTCACTAGCTCACTCACTAGCTTCGCTAGTTCGTTCGCTAGCTCGCTCATTATTCGTTGAATCTGTATTCATTATCTACATCTATGTCCATCCTTGCATGCTGCATCGCAACAGCATTAATTTTGCAGCCATCGATTTTTCTCCTAATCCTCATAAGAGTAATTGAGTTTTCCAACCACTTCTCCTATACCTGATACTTTTGCTCCCACCACTCACTTCGCTGATTTGATACATTTCATTACTCCTGAACAGCTAATGTTTAGCTTTCGACAATCCTCGTGTCTACTCCTCTTGAATAATTCACCTCCAGTTTGACGATCGAATAATTTTTGCACTGGATAATTCACCTCCAGTTTGACAATCAAACAATAAGCAACAATAAGCAATAATCAGCAACAATTCGCTGCGCTCATTGTTACTTGTTGTTACTTATTGTTGCTTACTGCTTCCTCTTCTTATTCTTCGACTTTGCACTCCCCTCAAACCCAGCTCTCTTTTTCGAATTAACAGTACCCGTAAACTTCTTCAACCTGGGCTGGTGCTTGGACTTCTTGCCCTTATTATCCTTTCTTGCCTTCAAGTTCTCCTCTCTTCTCTTTGCACGGGCCGCAACTGTATCCTTCACCACCTGTTTGCGGTCCTTCCACTCAATCTCACTCTTCAACTTTTGTCTTTCCTTCCTCTTGAGTGCCTTCTTCAACAACTTCTCATCGTCCTTCACCTTGATCCCCTCCGCCGCAGACATCATCTTGTTCCACTTATCCTTCTCGGCCTGCTTGGCGCGCTCTTCGCTCGAGAGTCCCTCCAACTTGCGCTTCTTGATCTCGAGCTTGTGGAGATGGGCCTTCAAGTCGTTCTGTGCAGGTCCCTTTTGCTTCTTCTTCTCAGCAGTGTTGCGCATTCTCGTCAAGTCAGACGTCACTCTCGACCCGTCCTGGAACACAATGTTGCCAAATAGCACGTCTTTACTTTCAGAAGGTACGGCTCCACTTCCACTACTCTCCTCCTCCTTTTCCAACTCCTCGTCAGAGTCCTCCTCTTCCATCTCCTCACGAGTACGCTTCTTGCGTTCCTTCTTCATTTCCTCCTTGCGCTTGCGCTCGGCCAAGATCTGTTCTCTGGACTTGACGGCTCCTCCTGCTTTGGTACCAGGGGCCTTTCTCTTATCTTTCATCATGCTGATCTTTGCAGACAACTTTTCCCTCAACTTGCTCAAGTTTTCGTCTCTTTTACGTTGTTCCTCGGGGCTCAACAGCTTCTTCTTTTTCTGAGCAGCCTCCTTCTTGAACTCTCCAGCTTCGTTTCCTTCATCTTCAAATGTGAGGGTGGGTGCAGTGTTCACTTTATTTTCACTGTCTTCTTTCACTTTTTCACTTTCTTTTCTTCCTTCACTTACTCCTTTTACTTGTTTTCCTCTTGCTTCTTTTCTTCCTTCTTTTACTTCACTTCCTTCCTTTAATTCACTTCCTTCACTTCCTTCTCCTTCATCCTTTTCATCCTCATCCTTCTCATCTTCTTTTACCTCCTTTCTTCCAGGCAACCTCACTTTCTTTGCCGTCACAGCCTTATTATCCATCACGTCCTTCGCGGAGGCGTGTGAGTTTGCGTATTCATCGGCCTGGGCCTTGGAATCGGGATCAAACTTGGCTCTTTTGTTCTCCTTTTGCTCCTTCTTGTTCTTCTTCTTTTGCTGCCACTGGTCCAGGGTCGCGTCGTCGTAGTAGTACTTGGCGGGAATCAACGACAACAACCCGTCAAAGGCACTGGAGTGCGTCTTGAGACGTTCCTAGAGGTTAGTAGGGACTGGGAAACTCTGGGGGTACTTACTTCCAAGGAGTTAGACATGGTGAGGATTTTTGCGATGCCCGAAAAAAGATGAGCATAGAGCATAGATGAGCGCAGCGAATCTATGCGTACAAAGTGCACATGGATGCGAACATATTAACATACATCCTTCGCATAGATTCGCTTCGCTCATCTATGTGAAAGTATAAAGTAGTGAAAATGTTGACATACTAATCGTCATAGTATGTAAATTGCAGATCGCTCAATACTACTTAAGATCGATAGTGCAATTAATTGAACAAATTGAAGAAATGGATTGAACAAAAGAATTAACCAGAAGGGTTTAATTCAGGTTCGTAGGAGGAAGGAGTGAAAAGATGAAAGAACTTATCAAACTGAAGTAAAAAGGAAAATTAGAGAAAGTTAATGAAGTCAAGAGTTGAAAATTACTCTGCAATTTCGCAATTACTTCTGCAATTTCTTCAATGTAATTACTGCAATGACGTTAGCAGTTTCAATTATCCTTATATCTTTTGTCTTCTTTCAAATCGTTTCTATCTCCCCTATCTCCTCTATCTCCTCATACCTTCCCATTCCTCTTCATTATTAACAGATCTAAATTCTCTCATTCCCATCTTATCACGTTATCAATATATCCTGCATACAACCTATCGGACCAACCAACGGGTGAAAGTACTCAACCCACAATAATTACCAATTGTCAATTGCCCAATTGATGACATGTTTAGCAGATATTAATACTGGGAATCGCCAATTGGCCCTCAATTTATTAAATCTTCATTCTTATATTCAGGATCCTCTTTATGCGATTATATGTGATTACTTGCATACTTTATGATAACCATGATAAATCATGATAAATCATGACACTTCATGACACCATGATACTTTATGATTAATTCCATGATTGATTCGTTGATTAGTTCTATGATCATATTTCACGGTTACTTCATTTACTTGTCATATCACTCGCTGCGCTCGTTGATATTTCCATTTCCTCGTTGTTTTTTTCGTCAACATGTCCCTTGCTAAATACTTGGTTATCTCACTCCCCCAATCAGCCGATGCCCAGGAGTGGTTGGAGCGGTCGCTAGTGGGCGGCAAGTTCCCCGTCATCAAGCAGCAGCTCCCCGAATTCCAAGTCGGCACCCTCGACTCGCTCATCCAGGAATCGGAGGAGCTCAGTAAATTGGACGGCCAATTGGCCGGTGCCGTGGGCAAAACAATCGACATTCTTCGCACAGTGACCGAGTCCTCGGCCCCCCAGTCCGTACAGGGCAAAAACGTGTTGAATTACCTCGAGTCCTTCCGCTGGAACTCCGCCAAGTACAACACTGACCAGCCCATCCCCTCCCTAGTCAAGACCATTGGCCAGGAGGCATTCACCCTCGACAACGACGTGCGCAGTGCGTACCAGCTGTTCCAGACCGCCAAGTCCAACTTTCTCGCCGCTGAAAGAAAGAGAAACGGTGATCTTTCCATCAGGTCCTTGCACGACATTGTCCGTCCCGAACACTTTGTGTTGGACTCGGACCACTTGACACTGGTTCTTGTGGCCGTGCCCAAGAACCAGGTCAAGGACTTTCTCAACTCGTACGAAACAGTGGTGCAGTTTGTGATCCCACGCCTGGCAATCGAGATTGAGCACGACCAGGACTTTGTCTTGTACTCGGTGACCCTCTTCAAGAAATACAAGCAGGACTTTGTAAACGCCGCGCGTGACCACAAGTGGCACCCACGCGTTGACTTTCTGTACCTGGAGGAGGCATTGAATGGGTTGAGGCGCGAGTTTGACTTGACCAAGGCCGCCGAGACTAAGAGCAAGAACGATTTAGTTCGTCTTGCAAAGACAGCGTACCTGGACATCTTTTCCGCCTGGGTGCACATCAAGGCCGTGCGCGAGTACGTGGAGAGTGTGTTGCGGTATGGATTGCCGCCGCAGTTTGACTACTTTTTGGTCAAGTTTGAGGGAAGCAACGCCAAGTCGATCGACAGTGCAAAGAAGGAGTTGGTGGCCAAGTTTGGGTACTTGGGAGGCGATGGGTTTGAAAAGAAGAGTAATTTGGCAGATTATGCTGCGTTGGTGGATACAGAGTATGAGCCGTTTGTGATGTATGAGATGGAGGTTGTCTAATCGATGATCACTCGGTGAGCGAAGCGAATTGAGTGAGCACGAGTGAGCACTAGTAGCCCTAGTGAGCCGAGCACTAGTGATGAGTTAATTGGCACATTGTTCACGTATAGAGGGGAATGCCGATGCTTAGAGTTGACTGTAGATTAGAATAGAAAAGAACACAAGAACAATTAGGAACAATTGAGAGAACAATTGAGAGAACGCGAGATGTTCATTGAGAAGTAAGCAGTTGAATAAAGAGGGGACGATGTGTTCATTGTAGCGAGAAGTGATATAGTTTAAATGTGGAAAAGGTTGAGATTGCACTTGTTAATAAATGAGAAGCGATCAAAAAGAATACATTTTAAATGTGGAGAAGTAGAAGATGAGATATTGAAGAAAGAAATTGTTCAAGCTTGAGGTAACACAACTTGTCTAGATCTCTAGCTATACCTGCCAAGAGAACGTTGTATGCAGTACATAAAATGGCTTGTCCAGTCCTTAGTGGAAGAATTTGCGGACATGAGGGCATTGAGAAATCGAATTGTTTACATAGATATTGGAACATGGAGAGTCGAACAGTGTTCATAGTGCCAACAACAATCTCGCTGCGCTCAATTGTTCAGTTATTCAGTTCATTATTCAATCCACCTTTTCCAATTTTTCAGCCAAATTACCCTTTTAGGACTAGCCATTATACTCTTTCCTCTCCATCCCCATGTCTATTTCTGTAATCCGCTCTAGTTCTGTTCCATTTATGTGCTATTCTGTTCTATTTCCGCACTATTCCGTACTATTTCCGTGCCATTCTGTGCAATTCTGTAATTTCTGTACTCTGTATTTGTAATCCATCTCATCTTGCATGATCACATAATCACATTTTGTCTGGCCCAGCAAGCAATCCAATTACATAAATACAGTATCCAGTACATATAAATAAATTAAGTATAATAAAGAAAATCAGTACATATGGGCTACCCAAGCAACTTCAAGGCGGTTTCGCGCAAACTCACAGACAATGTTGTCATCACATCGTGTGCCTTCTCACGTGTGGACAAGCTCAATTTCGGAGCACGTATGGCCTTGTTCAACTACAATGGGCTGATTCTCGTGTGGTCTGCACTTCCCTACGGTACTGAAGTCCAAAAGAGCTTGAGTCTTTTGACTGGTGACGACAAGTTCAATGTGAGCCACCTCATTATCCCCGACAAGGAGCACACCATGGCTGCGAGTTCCTTCAAGAAGGAGTTCCCTGAGTTGAAGGTGATGGCCATGGAGGGCGTGGAGGTGCCTGGCGTGCCAATTGACTACGTTGTGAAGAAGGAGAATGGTAACAAGTTGCTTGACCGCAGTGCGTTACAGGCCATGGGCATCCAGGACGACATCATTCTCGATAACTTTGAGTTCGTGTACTTGCCGCACCACGTGAACACGGAGTTGGTGATGTTTGACAAGCGGTCCAAGACGCTTTTCGAGGCGGATCTCTTGTTCAACTTGGGTGTTCCGGGAACAAACACCGGTGAGACCACTTTGGAACAGTACTCTCCAGACACGGGGTACCCACAGGGATTTAAGCCACACACGGGGTGGTCGTTCATGACGCGGTACCTCCAGCCGTACTCCAAGGTGGGGAACTGTTTGATGAACAAGTTTGTGGGCAAGAGCGAGGGAGGATTGAGGGCAATTGCACTGTGGGACTTTGACAGGATTGTGATGTGCCATGGGAATGTGATTGATGAGAATGCGAGGGAGGTTTTTAAGCATGTTTTTAAGTTAGACCACAATTAGTTCACAATTGAGCGAAGCGAAATTGTGAGAGTGAGACATGAAAACTTACAATTGAGCGAAGAGTTCACAATTGGGCGGAGCGAAATTGTGAGATAACTAACAAGAACTTACAATTGATGAAGCGAATTGATACGAACGAACAATTGAACTTACAGTTGAGCAAAGCAAATGTGACAAACAATTTCCTTGTCAATGTTCATTTGTGAGAGGATGAAGAATAATGCTCACATTGCATTAGGTGAGAATGAAGATTGACAAGAAATAGGAATGAATATGGAAAGAACTTAGGGAATGGTACTGGGCTTTATTTGTGTAAATAGAAGATTGCGAAATGTAGAAATGGCAGAATATAAGAGCACAATAGCACGGAAATATAGACATAGTAGCACAGAAATAGAGGCAGAGACAGAAAGAGATGCACAGAAATAGAGGGACAGAAAGTAATACACAGGAACAGGGATACACAGAAACATAGATACACAGAAACATGGATACACAGAAACATAGATACACAACATAGATACACAGAAACATAGAAGATATAGAAGATATGGGCAAGAAAACATACTCAGTGATCCTCGGTATTTGTCATCCTGCTCCACTATTTTGGGGGTGCACAATCGGCTTAGTACGTGAGTCAACCGATGGGCTCAGAAACTGTTAGCAATTGACCATCCAAATGACCATCCAGATGACCATCCAGATGACCATCCAAATGGCCATCCAAATGACCATTAATATCAATTGACTCATCTCTACTCATCTCAATTGTAATCACCTCAATTGTCACCAATTGTCATCAATTGATCGATTGAATTTCAGGCTATTTTTCAAATTAGCCCCACCAATCCTCACCCTGCATTAGTCATCATCGTATACCGATCATTGTATCGTATAGCCATATCACATTGTATATCACATTGTATACATTATCGTATAGTCGTATATCTTGTAAATCGTATACATATATCGTATACGGTGTATAAAGTTATCTGTGTTTAGTAAATTTCTCCACAAATGATTGAGAGTCACCCAGTCTACGTCAAGTTCCAGGAGGAGAGCAAAGCATCCCATGAGTCCTCTGTTGATTTCCTCAGTCTCGAAGAAATCAAGCCCAACTTGACTGGGGTTACACTTGCTGGTCCCGACAAGATCTCGTTCCGGTCACCGCAGTTCTACTTTATTGATCCTCGGTACCACAACTATGGTGATTTTGCCGAAACGGCTGAGGACAACTTTTCCATGTCGTTCCTCACGCTCGGGCCAATGCTTTCTGGCCACGAGGGCATTGTCCACGGCGGTCTTTTGGCGACGCTCTTGGACGAGTTGACGTGCAGGTTGGCGTTCCAGAACTTTGAGTCCAAGAGAGGAGTGACTGCGAACTTGAATGTGGCCTATAAAAAACCAACCTTTACGGGCAAGGACGTGGCAATCAAGTGCGTGACCTTGAAGAAGGAGGGGAGAAAGTGCTGGGTGAGGGGGATTGTGTATGAGTTGGGGGAGACTGAGTTGGGGGATGTGTTGGTGGATTCAGAGGTGTTGGTGATTGAGCCAAAGTGGGTGAATGATTTGAAGAGGGCAAACAAGTGAGCGGAGCGAACTTGTTTGATATCAATAAGAACAAGGAACAAGTGCTTTTTTGAATATCGATGAAAAGAAACAAGTGAATTCGTTGACCATCGATGAACGAATACAGATTCGCTTCGCTCATTTGTTATGGTCTGATAGAGCATGATCAAAAGAAAATATTATTATCAAGATCAGAATATGATCTGATGGGAAATTGAACCTTGAGCAGATTAACTTTAAGAAGAACTTAAACAGATATTATTTGGACAGATTAACTACAAGAAAAACCTTTTCTGATGAGGTTGAAATGGTGAAGCCAGTTTCGAACACTCACATATTATTTATTAGATAAATCATGCTGATAAATTGTAGCCGTCTATAATTCTATATTCTATAAGTCTATTTGGAGGAATCAATAAAATAACTGTTGCGTTCTCGATTTGAAGCTAATTGATTCTCGTCACGTATTATTTGCCAGTTGCGTCATGGCTGTGCATCAACTGTTGTTCTGTAGTCATTCAACACTTGAGCGAAGCGAAAGTGTTGGCTAAAGAGTTCACTCAGCTGTGTGTACGTTTGTGCTCCATTGGTTAACAATAGTGGAGCGAAATTGTTAGCTATTCTGCTCAACTGTACTCATCGCTAACAATTTCACTTTGCTCGATTATTAGCTCAAGTTTACTCAACTGTTCTCGCTAACAATTTCGCTTTGCTCAATTGTTAGCTCAGTTATTGCTCAACTGTGACTTTGCCAACAATTTCGCTTCGCTCAATTGTTAATTATCACTCAACTGTACTCATCGCTAACAATTTCGCTTCGCTCAATTGTTAGCTCGCACTATCCGTCCCCCTCGTTCTATTCTGCCCCACCTCCATCTTTGCACTCTTTGCTCCAAACTGAATCGCCCGCTTTGGCTCACTCGCCACAAACCCCAACCCCATTTTCTCTGCCAACTTCCTGAGAAGAAACTTGCGCACCGGAACCATCCTCACCACACCCTCCTTGTTCTTTTTGGTCACCACCCGCTCAAAAGTATAGGCAAACTTGACCCTTGGATCGAGATTCTGTGCAAACTCCACAAAGTCCTCGTCCAAGTACGGGTACCGTACCTCTTTCCCCCATGAACTGATTGCACGGTCATCTCTGCTGAGGTTTCTCGTGTGAATCACTCCTATATCATAACACAACTCCTCCTGGAGTTTATCATAGCACGCATCCAGTTGTTCGGCGGGAGAATCTGGCGAAAGCACATTGAAGATGGACTCGTGTCTTGAGTACCCAGCAAAAAGTTCATCTGCCCCAAGACCACTAAATAGTACTTTTGAGTTGGAAAAGTAGTTAGGTGTTTTTTCTTCCTTGTCCCCATTATTATCCTCTCTTCTTCTCAACGTCGTCAACTCTGGAAGCTTGGAGGACGCAAAGTAAAACGCAATGGCTATCGACAAGTCCATTTCAGTATCATGAGGACGAATGAGCCTCAAGACCCTGTTTCTATGGGCCAACCAATACTCATACGGAACATCCACCTCCACCAAACGCACCGAGAGAACACCCTCTCTATTGTACTTTTCCGCCAATGCCCTCCAGGACGACCGGGCCAATTTACGGTCCGGTGAATCTTGACCAGATTGCTGGGTCCGGGGGTTGTCAAATCCCACAGTGAGGAGATCAATACAGAAGGGGTCGTTAGTTGGAGTTGCATTAAAACCTTCTTTAGATTCAATATTTGTACAATCTCGCTCACGCCCGATTGTACATCTTTCAAGAATGTTTTCACACAAAAGAGCCGCAATAATTGTACAGTCCAAGCCCCCCGAGAACAAAACACCCATATGAGCTTCAGTAGGATTCAAAGGAAGAATAGTTTGTTGACGAATAAGCGTGGACTGTTTGAGTTTGGCGTAGAGGTCGTCAATGAGTAAGGTTGGATTTTGGGAGTTGTCAGACAGAGAGTTTGATTCTTCAGAGTTTGATTCTTTAGACTTTGTAGAGGAGTCATTAGAGTTTGTAGAGGAATCTTTAGAGTTTGTAGAGGAGTCATTAGAGTTTCCAGAGTTGGAGTCTTTAGAGCTCAAGTTAAAAACGTCCTTTGTTCTCTTCCACCCCCACTCCTCCACAACCTTCCTCTCCAAACAATACCTGTACAACTTATTCTCACAGTCCACACTCCCCGGCCATGCCAACGAACACACCATCAACCCGTCCTCTACCTTGTAGGCAAGTGCCCTCTTGCCAATACGATCACGGCCAAAGTACACTGCATTTTCTTGCTTATCCACGACAACGAACGCAAACTCGCCCTTGAGTTCACCCAACGCACCGATTCCAACACTGGATAACCGGTCCATGAAGTAATGCGTATCGTTCACAGCCACACACTCGTTGTTGTACAACTCACCGTTGAACTGGACAACATAGCGTGAGTTCTCCATGGGCTGGCTCTGGAAGGTACGAAGTGAGAGAATTGAGGAGAAGAGACTGAAGGACATTCCACAGTGTTGGAATGTTTCGTGGGAAATATAGTCTGGACCACGACATGCAATGGGGTTGATAAGAGAGAGGTAGTTGTCACTCTCACTCACTGTAGTTTCACTCTCTGTAGTTTTACTCTCTGTAGTTTCACTCTCTTTAGTTTCTGAACTCTCAGTACTCTCAGTACTCTCAGTCTCTGTAATATTCTCTGTACTTCCCTTCTCAGTACTATCTTTTCCACAAACCTTCTCACACTTATTCTCCACCCCCCCCAACCTCCTCATCTCACGCTCAATTTCCAGCACCTGAATCTCCTTATCCTCCTTCGATATCTTTACGTTATTTCGCACCTTTGCCAAGCGGCTCGACAATTCGCGTAGTTTATCCAAATTATCCATCTTTGCCCTATCGGCATCACTAAGATGAGCCGATGCCAAATCCTCATCAATGTAGTTTTGAATAACAGCTGGATCTTTTTCGTTCCAGTTGGTCCCTATAGCTCTAGAAGAGCAAAGAAATAGTATTCCACACATAGTAGGAGTACAGTAGCAGTAGTAGTATTAGTATTAGTATTAGTAGTAGTAGTAGTAGTAGTAGTAGTAGTAGTATTAGTAGTGTATTAGTATTAGTAGTGTATTAGTATTAGTATTAGTAGTATTAGTCTATTAGTCTATTAGTAGTAGTATTGTATTAGTCTATTAGTCTATTAGTAGTAGTATTGTATTAGTCTATTAGTCTATTAATCTAGTAGTAGAAGTAGTTATGTTACAGTGTATAATCTCTGTTTTCTATGTTTTCTTTTTTTTGTTTTCTAACATGAGGAGGATCTCACGAGAGAAGGGCATTCTGCTTGGGACACCACTTCCCTTGCCCTATAAAGTGGAGCCACGGTTGGAACTGCGGTTCGAGAGTGGGTCCAATGTGCGACTAGAGAGCGAACGGCAGGTGCGCGTCCAGTCCCCCGAAATGGAACGCGCTAAAATCGTGCTACCGAAAAGAGTGGAACAAAGACGACTGCGACATACGTTGGAGGACGCGATTACACAATTGGAGATGAATGAGGTGGATGACGCGTTGGAAGAGAAACTAGAGCGTTTGGTGAACTTGTACGTGAGGTACAGAGAAAGTAAGGAAAAGGAAGATATAAAGGTGGAAGAAGAGGAAATGGAAGAGAGACAGATACAAGAAAGACAAGAAAGACTTAAAGAAGAAAGACTAGAAGAAGAAAGACTTAAAGAAGAAAGGCTAGAAGAGGAAAGACTAAAAAGACTAGAAGAAGAAAGACTAGAAAGACTAGAAGAGGAAAGACTAAAAGAGAGGTTAAGAGAAGAAAAACTACAAGAAGAAAGGTTACAAGAAGAAAGACTACAAGAAGAAAGACTACAAAGACAGTTTAATGTAGAAAAAGAAAGAGAGAATGTCGGGAAAAATCTGGGAGACTCCGATGGAGAACATGAAGACCTCGACTCTGACCTCGAACGAAAAAGGGAAGATGAAGATATGCAGAGACTTTTACGGAATTTGCAATCGGAAAAAAGAAATGGAAACAACCAATTTGACGTGGAAAAGGTGAGGAGGTCACGAGATAAGTACCGGTATACTGTGATTGGACTCAGTGTTGCGATTTTGCTTTTGGGGTCGTTTATGGTTTCGGAGCTTTCGTATGATTATTGTTATTATTGGTGTTGAGCGAGCGAACAATGCGAACAATTGAGCGAAGCGAAATTGTGAGCGATTGTGAGCAGATTGTGAGGGAGGATCCCAATGGGGTAATGGACGATACAATGGGGATACAATGGGATCCTATGCGCAAGCAGAAAAGAGGTTTAGAAAAAAAGGTTCACTGATTTTATTGGACTAACTAGATGAGAGCAGATTAGGTCACTTGATTTACGTGGACTGACATACTAGATTCGCTTCGCTCATCTAGCTTGTTCGTCTTGTTTGATTTTATTGGACTACCTAACTAGATTCGCTTTGCTCATCTAGTTTGCTCATCTAGTTGGATTATTGGAATGAGCACTAGATACCAAACTAGATTCGCTCCGCTCACTAGTTTGGTCTAGTAGCTCCTATGTACATTATGTAAAACTACTCATCATAATCATTCTTTGGCGGTGGTGCACTTTCACTTCGCAAGTACAAATCTATGGCTGTAGAGAACGCCGCAAAGCCCGCGCACCCAAACAACGCTGCCTGAGGACCTGCCTTTATACTCAACCCCGCGCCCGTTATGCATCCTGCCGTTATGCCGTTGTAGATATCGTGTTTCGCCCTCAAGCTCTCGATGGAGCACTCCACTCCCGAGTACACCATACCAATGTAACCAAAGTTCTTTGCACTACTATAAGCCCTTCTTCCCATGTCTGAGAACTGCAACTTCATCTGCTGCTTGAAGGGAAGCTCGCTGATGTGCTTGACGGCATCGGAGCCCACGGGCACATCGTAGGCCATCGATGCCATGAACAACCCAAAGAATCCACCGAGTGCGAACCCAGAGACTCCGGCCATGGTGGTTTTGCCCGCACACAGCTGCATGAACTCCACCATCTTGCGCGCACCCTCCTCGGCCTGCTCGGCCTGGGTCATCTCCGCCATCAGCTTGGGGGGGGGTTGGGGACCTGAGTATACGCCGATCATTGAGGAAAAAAAACGAACGAACAAACGAACTCACTCACTCGCTTTGCGAGTGAGTGAGTGAGTGAGTGAGAAAAAATAGACAAAATAGAGTAATTAGAGTAACTGAATGTAAGGAACTGAATAAAAGTGGATGAATAGGAATGAAAAGGAATAAGGAAGTAGTTGAAGTACCAGACCCCATCTCCTTCCTTTATAAGATATTACGTAATTTTTCACCAGAGAGGTAGACCAGACAAGATGTCTCAAACCCAGATTCACAAAAGTTGGTTGAAAACAGTGAGCGAACTGTTTGATAGTAAGACTAATGGTTGAGAATTCAATCAGTCAATCAAGTGAAAATAGTAAATAGTGTCTCATCGTTCACCAAGGTATTCATTTTTCCTTCATACTTTACCTCTATTAGATGTATGAATGGTCGAAAGAACTATCAAGCATGAATAAAGTCAATGAGAAGACATTGATTTATATAGTGGAGAAGTGATGTTATAAATGCAGAATGAATGGATCATCTATTTCAAAACTCCCGAATAATCGAGCGAAGCGAGATTATTCTGGAGACGAGTGCTGAGAAAATAAAGTGCTCAGAAGTGCTCAGAAGGCTAAGAAAAGTAGGCTAAGAAAAGTGAAAATGAAGTGCTAATCCCCACAAAAAGCATTTTTGGTTCACCAATCACCCATCATCGTCAATGTACTCACATTCGAACGGAGTAAATGAGTGAACACAAATCTGGGACAATTTGTCATGAGGGGAGTGGCTAAGGGGTTAAGATCGGTCTAGTGAGACGAAATCTGATTTACTTTTAGTTAGGTAATAGAATGTTGAGTGCCACTATTGAGCCCGTTGGTAGTCATGAGCCCATAGCTTGATGTAATACTGATTATGAACGCTTACTGATAAGGAGCTAAAAGAGAAGAGATTGTACAATGAGAGAATGGGAGAATAAAAGAAGGGAGGGTTTAGAGAGGGTAGAACATAGAGAGCAAAAGAACATAAAGACCAATATATAAAGACCAATATATAAAGAGCATACCATTAGTATTATCAACAGACAGTAAACTTTATCACTCCATCTCCACTTTTCGTGATGTCAAGAAATGTCATGCAACTTGATGCGAATTTCCACTCCGCATATTTCACTTCCTGTCTCTCCTCTCCACTTGTTAATTCCGCTCTGCGCTCCCTTGCGTTCATTTGTTGATTATTGTTGATACCCCATTCCTTCATTTTTACTCACCTCCACCCAATTTCTACCCAATTCAATTGTCATCCCACTTTCATCATTTATCCTGTCGTCCCACTTCCCATTGTCATACTGTCATCCCACTTCCATATCACACTGTAATTTTATCACACCATTTACGTATTACTTCGTTCACTTCCCTCACTCCACTTCACCCACCTCCTCCACCTTACTCAACTTTAAACGATCTCCACTATGGGTCAACATTTCTCTTGCTCTTGCAACCTCTTTGGGACCGATTTTACTTTTCTCCCCTTTTTTCATCTACCCCGTATTTTTATCCAGGAATGAAACATCCCCTCGTATTGTTCACCCATTCAGGGGCTCCCAGTTCTCCAGTCTCCAGTTCCCCCAGGTCTTCCCTAGTCCAGTTCCTCAGTTCTTCCTTCATCTACTGCATACTTTCACTACATCTTCCCCATCCCACATCCTCATCTCCTCATCTTTTTATCGATCTGATTATGTAATAACCTGGGGTAGTCACCAGATTTTCCAATTTCAGGAGTGCCGTTTCGGAGTATCGTGATGATTGGATATTCCTGGTCAGTTATTCTTTCTTTCTATTCTGTCTTTCTACTCTCTCTTTCTACTCTTCTCTAGTCTTTAACTCTATCTACTCTTGTCTTCTATTATTTACTCTTCACCACTCACTCTATTATTTCTTATCCTACCACTCCGTCTCCAACTTTCAACGTTTGCGTACGAGCCTTCTCCTCAAAAAAGCAATTCCTCAAAATGTGGAGAGACAGTGACCCCTGACCAACTATAAAAGGAGTCTTCATCGTGTATGTTTTCTCATTATCCGATCACATACTGCTGATCACAATACTGCTGATAATTTGAATCACTTGCTAACTGCTGTTTATTTGCTGCTTTACTGCTTTGCTGCTGAATCTCTAATATGACCAAAAAGAATAAGTTGTTGTTCAAGAACACTTCTCCCTTGGACTTGGAGAATTGCCAAAAGTTGGAGCACTTGATGCCCGTGCCCAAGTCGAGGTCCTCGTCCATCACCTCCATCGAGTCTACCGACTCTGACGGTTCTGTTACCATGGCCGAAGTTCTCTTACCACCGCCCATTCGTGAGTTTGACGACTTGACGGCTTTTGAGAGCTTTGTCAGGGACGAGACGTGGGACAATGAGTTTGACTATTACCACGCGCACTTGCAGTACTACCCGCCGTTTGTCCTCAAGGAGTGCCACAACAACTTGGAGAAGATTAAGCCAACCATGAATAGAAACTCCAGGCGCTTTAGACGTCACGTGAATCACCACGTGCAGAACCATCTCCTCAAGGACCTCGAAAAGTGCTGCGGGTACAAGTTGAATCTCGAGAAGATTAATACGGTGGAGACGCCAAAGAGTATTGTGTGGAAGTACTCGGACGAGACGGACCACGGGTTCAACCCCGAGGAGGAGGACTTGTATGGTAGACGCTGGAAGTTGGAATTGGAAATTAAATGCAATAATGAAAATGCGTTGCTTGATGTTGATTATAAATCGACCCCGATTGTTTGATCTAGATTGTTTGGTCTAGATTGTTTGATCTAGGATCGTCTGAAGCTTCGTGTGTTTTCAATTCTGCTTCAACTCTTGTATATTGCGCTAGACGTGTTATGAATGAATGTGATATGATAATCGAACAATCGAGCGAAGCGAGATTGTGAGTAGACAATAATCACAATCGAGCAAAGCGAGATTGTGTAACGTAAGACACAATTGAACAGAACAATCTCGCTTCGCTCAATTGAGACAAGTGCTGGGTTAAATTATTGACCGCTCGATTAGTGTAGTGTATTAGATTCTGGTAATGAGGCTCGAAATGACTACTCTGTCATAACATACTACACAGCTCAAATATCGCTTTGTACTCTCACATGGCGTTATACTCTCACAGCTTTCACATCGCTTCGCGATGTTCGGCCTCGTTATCATCCAATCATATCAGTCTGTCCCCGCACCTGAATAGGGGTCCAGTAACAGTACATCAGTATCAGTAACATAGCACCACTCTTTATGCATACAGGACCACCAACGTCAAAAGTCAAGCAATGGATTAACGATGTTTGCACTCCCCTTATTTTCGAAATACCAGGGGTAGTGGAAACCTGTGGTTGAAATTAGTTGAAGTTGACAGTATGCCTTTGATTCTCAGCAGCACTATTAAACCCACACTAACCGCAAAGCTACTGTGACGGGTCCTTGCAAGTTCACTCAGATTTGCACGTAATGAAAACAGCCACGGTTTTACGTTGAGCTGCTCAGTAACAGTGGAAACTAATCTTGAGATGCTCAGAATTAGCTTTGCTAATTTTTCAACGTAGTTGTCCAAGGTACTCACAATTAGCGAAGCTGATTGTTCGAGCGTGGTTGTCTGAATAAATGATCACAATTAGCTGCGGTAGTTGTTCAACGAAGTTATCTAATCAAGATACTTTAATTAGCTGCACTAATTGTTCGAACATAGTTCGAATCAGATACTCACAATCAGCTCACTAATTGTTTGAACATAGTTTAGGCTCACAATTGCGAAGCAGATTGTTATAAACTGTGAATCACAAGATACTCACAATTAGCTGCGGTAAATGTTCGAGCGTAGTTGTCGAATCAGGTACTCACAATTAGCTTTGCTAATTGTTCGAGCATAGTTGTCTGTGGAGATACTCACAATTAGCTTCGCTAAATTTTCGAACGTGGTTGTATATTCACAGTTCATGTTGAGTGTAAATCGTTAAGAGTACTAATTACAGTTTAGCGGAGCTAAACTGTGGATCAACTCGGGTACTCACAATCAGCTCGCCAATTGTTCGAACGTAGTTGTCTAAGATACTCACAATTAGCTTCGCTAATTGTTCGAACATATGTCTGCATCAGACAATCACAGTTTAGCTTCGCTAAACTGTGAAACAAGTCGGTTATATTTTTGACAAACTATCATACTGCGGACTCGTATGCACATACTCATTCTTATACCTCCCCAAATTCTCCGTCAAGTACCCCACCAACCCCCCCATCTCGTCCATCAACAAATTCACACTCTGGGCATCCATTGCCGTCTCCCCCACCAAATTCGGCAACGACACCAACAACCTCAACAAGTGTTCCACTCCATAAACATTACTCTTTGTAGACTCCAGCACCGTGCTGTCCTTCAAGAAGTTCATGTACTGGAGATTCTCTGCCTTGTACAACAACAAGAGACTGAGCAGCAGATTAAAGTAGTCCTCGAGTCCCACAATGATATCGTTCACCACCGCCTTTTTCGAGCTTTCCACCTCCCCAAGCCGCTGTTCCGCGTACTCTGCGAGGATATCTGCCACCGGGACCTTTGCCGGGAGCTCCACCAACTTTTTACTCTTTGTGACAAACTCCCAGTCGTCGATGAGCACGTACTTGAGTTGGTTTGTAAAGTCGAGGTGCACGACATTTGTCTTTTTCTTCTTTGGTTTCACCACCTTGTCGTACTTCTTTTCCTTTTTGACGACCTTGGTCTCTTTCTTTGGAGCAGCCTTTGGAGTCACTGGAGTCTTTCTTCGTTTGCGGGCCAATTCAAGGTCCTTTTTGCGGGCGCGGTTCTCTTCGTTATCCTCGAGAATACGCAGATCTGTGACCCACTCGTCCCACTTGGCGTTCCAGCCCTGGTAGTGGAGAAAGTACGCGTCCATGGGCATCAATTCGATGGGGAATTTGGGAGAAAGGGCCTCGTATTTGTCATCTGGGAGCCAGCAATAGTCTTCGTTGGGACGGTGGATCTTGAGGACTTTGGCTTGGTAGATGAGGGGGCCGTGAAAGGCTAGGACGAGGTCGTTGGGAGAGAACATGAAATCGAACAATTGAGCGCAGCGAAATTGTGAGATTGTGGATTTTTCAGATACAACTTCACTAAATATTGGAAGATTATTCTCAATTAGCGCTTGTCTAGTTCCAGTATTTCAGTAATTCTAGTTCTATTAGTTCTATTAGTTCTATTAGTTCTATTAGTTCTATTATTCTATTATTTTAGTATACTAATATTTCTAGTATTTCTAGTATTCAAGTATTTCAGTTTCTAGTATCTCTAGTATTGCAGTTTCTAGTGATCTAGTATTCTGGCTGGTATTCTAGTATTTCTAGTAGCCTATTTCAATCTGCGTACCACTGTCAAATCAACTTGATGTTAGAAGAAAGATGCTCTTGGTGGTAATGGTAACATAGTGTTATTGGGGTGAGTGGGTGATGTCGTATGAAAATTATGAAAGAGCTGATAGAAAGGATGGAAGATAAAGAGGTAGGGAGATAAGAAGAATGAACAGAAGATATAGAAGGTAAAAAGAAGATAAGAAAGTAATAAGAAAGGGAACTAAGAAAGAGTGTAAGAAAGAGTATAAGAAAAATATCAAAGAACTAGAACGAATAGTATGAACAATGAAGAACTTGCTTCCTCAACATGCCCAATTGACTTGACAACCCGAGCGGAAATTCAATTCCCCAAATGGAATGTAATACCAAACAATGGGTGCAAAAAAGATACCCCTCAAGAATGCTAAAATAGTAGTGTCTATGTTCACATTTCCACTTCTATTTCCGCTTCATTCCACTCCTAAAGTTCAGTTAATCTTTATTTCGTCTACTTTATTACTTCAGTTCTTCATGTCTACTTTATTACTTCATTTATCACTTCTTCACTTCCACTTTATTACTCCATTTCCACCTCCACTTTATTACTACCTCCACTTTATTACTACCTCCACTTTATTACAACCTCCACTACCCTTTCACCTTTCTTTTTATGTCGGCACTCCAACCCTCTTTTCTTTTCTCACTCACCTTCCACATACTGTCTGACTATGATATTTCAACTTCAAAGTTCATCAAGTGGTAGACCATTAATATTATTGTCTCGGCTGATTTTTGTCTAGATCCGGTAATTGAGACCGGATATGGAAGTTGCTACCCATTAGTTAGATACTAGACTGTCTTGTTAGTATTTGTGGTTTAGTCTTCCAGTCTTTGTCTTCCAGTCCTGTCTTCCAGTCTTGTCATCCAGTCTTCGTCTTCTAATCTTTTAGTCTTCGTCTTCTAGTCTTTGTCTTTTAGTTCACTATCATCAGGCCTTTTTTCACCTTGTTTTTCATCTGTTTTCATTGTTTCACTCTGGTCTGCTCTACAATCATATTCTCTTCTCTTTCTACCTCACTTTCTCTATCCTATTTCTTCTATCACTCATTCTCATTCTCATTCCCTTTCTATCTTTTCTATGCTCCTTCTATCTTTTATGTTCTATGTTCCTTCTATCTTCTATCTTCTATCTTCTATTCTATGCTCTCTTTTTCCCCTTTTCGTTTAACTTTTCTCATATTCTTTTCTTGCTACGCTGATGGTCCAATCCTCCGGCATCGTGGGCATCCACTACAAGGTGGGCAAGAAGATCGGCGAGGGCTCCTTCGGTATCATCTTTGAAGGCGTCAATATCCTCGACAACCAGCAAGTGGCCATCAAGTTTGAGCCGCGCAAGTGTGACGCGCCGCAGCTCCGCGATGAATACCGCCTGTATCGTATCCTCAAGGACTGTCCCGGTATCCCCCAGGCCTATTTCTTTGGCCAAGAGGGCGTGCACAACATTCTCATCATCGACCTCCTAGGTCCCTCGCTCGAGGACCTCTTTGATTGGTGCGATCGCCGTTTTTCGGTGCAGACAGTGTGTCAGGTGGCCCGCCAGATGATTGCACGGGTGCGTGATATCCACAACAACAACCTCATCTACCGCGACATCAAACCAGATAACTTCCTCATTGGCAAACCAGGCACACCGCAGGCAAACCAGGTCTTTGTCGTGGACTTTGGCATGGCAAAACAGTACAGGGACCCCCGCACCAAGGCCCATATTCCGTACCGTGAGAAAAAGGCCTTGAGTGGAACGGCACGGTACATGTCCATCAACACCCATTTGGGTCGGGAACAGCTGCGGCGCGATGATCTCG
Organism: Kodamaea kakaduensis; assembly: GCA_030558435.1. Taxonomy (NCBI): domain Eukaryota; kingdom Fungi; phylum Ascomycota; class Pichiomycetes; order Serinales; family Debaryomycetaceae; genus Kodamaea; species Kodamaea kakaduensis. Next base: position 55,956 of record JAJMSN010000054.1, read on the forward strand.
AGAGTTTGGGTCATGTTTTCATGTACTTTTTGCGGGGGGCGCTCCCGTGGCAGGGCCTCAAGGCGCCCACAAATAAGCAAAAGTATGAAAAGATTGGGCTCAAGAAACAAACTACGCTGGTGACCGACTTGTGTGCGGATTCACCGCAGGAATTCGCCCTGTACTTGACGTATGTGCGCAACCTCCGCTTCGATGAGACCCCAGACTACGACTACTTGATTGGCTTGATGGACACGGCGTTGTCCAAACTGGCAAGTAAGGTGAATGAACACTACGACTGGATGGATTTGAACGGGGGGAGGGGGTGGGACGCCGCATTGAATAAAAAGGCTAATTTGCATGGGTACGGGAACCCGCACCCGGCAAGAAGAGCACAACACAAACTGCTGAATAATCTCACACTGGCTACGAGTCACGCGGTGTTGGGGCAGCCGAGAAAGAAACCAAATTACCAGAGCGTGCTGGATGGGAGGAAACATAGCCAGGAGTATTATGTGAGTGGGATGGTGCCTGTGAGGGATGAGGGTGAATTGCATTCGGGGAGTCTGTATGAGAGGAGGGGGTGGTGTCTATTCTGTTGTTGATGTTCAACAAACGAGCTTGCTCGTTTGTTGCTAAAAGAAAAGGACATGGTCAATAAACGAGCTTGCTCGTTTGTTGTAAGATGAGAACAAGATAATCCAACAAACAAGCTTGCTTGTTTGTTGTAAGATGAAGAACAATATAATTCAACAAACAAGCTTGCTTGTTCGTTGAGTGGTACTCGTTTGTTTGATGGAGGAAATGTTGAATACAACGACCTTGCTTGTTGCAGCTGCCCGTTTTTCCAAGTGCTAATGATCTACTATTTGTTCTAAGATGCAATCGTTTGAAGGCACTCGTTAGTAAGATGTGCTCGTTAGTAAGATGTGCTCGTAACAGAATATGAAGTACTTGAGTGAATGTGATCCTTCGTTATGTCGCTTGTTTTTGATTCCAAATTTGTTAAACCAGTAACGAGCAAGTAAACCAAAAAAAGGAACGACACAAAAGTCCAAGTTGAATTGCTTCCTATCGTCCCAGAATGCCCGAATAGGTACTACAGGGTACCAGTCGACCTATAGTAATGTGGTGCATGTAATATCACAGACCACTTATGAGACCACCATGACACCTACTTAACTAGCACCTCCTACTAATCCTACTAATCATCTCCTATTATAATCCACCTAACAGAACACATGCCAACACCTATCACATAACCACCTAGCACCTACCCACCTGCGACCATATACGATAACACCATCACCCACCACCACATATGATAACACCACCACCTACCACCACTTCCCCCCACCCACTGCTCATCTTCTGACTTGCAACATTAGATTGACTCGTTGTAGACTGAGATCAATGGCAAAATAACTGCTTAGCACTACATTGTTCTGCGAATATGGGGACTCAGGTGAGGTTTGGAATGTGCAAGTGCACACATGTTTCGTGGACATGGTCCAGCCCGAGTAGGAGGGTGGTGAAGGTGTGAAAGGAGATTGTTGGGATGAGTGTTCGTTATTGTCAGTCGTATCAGTCACAGTCAGTACACAGTCACAGTCAGTACACAGTCAGAATCAATACACAGTCGATTCAGTACTCAGTCAGACTAAGTACTCAGTCGTGTCACACAGTCAGCCATACTCAGTCAAACTCAGTCATGTACATTCATCCCACTTTCACCCACCGTATCACCTGGTCAAGTCTGTATTCATGTATCTTGAGTACCTAGTATCCTTAGTTGCACATGTTCGCTTCGCACATGTTACCTTGAGTACTACCCTAGTCCCATGCGACTACCTTGAGTACCACCACCTTATCCCTAGTCCTCACATGTTCGCTTCGCTAACATGCGACTCCCTTGAGTACTTGGCCCATCACATGTTCGCTTTGCTCACATGTGAGCGACACATGTGACACATTGTGGTATTTAGTTCTTTGTAATTTAAGCCTTTAATAAGTTTTTCCCCATGTAAAGTGGCTAAACACCTAATCACAGGGTTTCATTTAGTAATCGGCGCCACAAAAAAAGAGAATGGGGAAGTCGGATCCATTGTGGACGCACCACTGTCACTTCCGGATAAACGTTTACCCAGATAAGACAGTAGTTGTACATTATTGTTACCTGTTGTACATGTTTTTATATTATACTTACTGCACTTACTGTACTATACTTGCTGTAATATACTAACTTGTGTTACTGTACTGTACTGTCCACTTTTGTACTTTTCTGTCTACTTTTCTGTCTACTATCTACTTTTCTGTACTCTTTTTTTATCTTTTTGACATCACGACATTAATTTTGCAACCACAGTTGCACAATTATCCAAGTGCCGTTTTTGCAGAAACAGCCCCCGCCGCAGTCGACTGTGGATCAAGGAAGTAATATTAATGTCATAATGTCAATGCCATAAATCAAATGTACCATATAAATACCTCATCCACCAGTCCTTATAGGGCATGTCTGAGATTGCCAAAAAAGTAGGTAGAGGTTTCGTTGCGGTTGTCATTGGAAATGGCGAGAACGACTCTCAAATCAAACAGAATATCGACGCTGGGTACTACGAGGACGAAGATTCCCAGCTCGATGGTGTCCCTGCCGAAAAACACAATCCTTTGGGGTACACTCTCGACTACACGTCCACCTTCTACATGATTCTCCAAGGAGTCATTGGTACTGGTATTTTCCTTCTCCCCGGTGGAGTTGTCAAAGGTATCGGGTCAATTGGTGCATCGTACGTATTGTGGGTGTGTGGATTCTTCATTGCACTTTTCGAGGTGTTGGTCTACATTGAGTTTGTGAGTTACTTTAGCAGACGGTCCGGTGGTGATGTGGTTTACCTCGAGCAAGCGTACCCCAAACCCAAGTACCTTATCCCCACTACTTTTGCGGCCGTTAGTGTGATTTTGTCCTTTTCCACAGGGTCTGCAGTGGCCTTTGGGTCCTACATTTTGAACGCGGCCGATGTGGAAAACACCGCCTGGCGCCAGCGTGGGATTGGCGTCGCTGCCTTGGCATTTTCGTGTATTCTCTGTGCGTGGAACTCGCGGCACGCGGCCAGATTATCGAATTTCCTCGGGTTCGTCAAGATGGTCACTTTGGCGTTCCTCATCATTGCAGGATTCGTCCTTCTTGGGGGTGGAACCAGAGTCAAGGACCCCCACAAAAATTTCAGGCATGCCTGGGAGGGCACCACCACCAACGGTAATGCCATTTCCAGTGCCATTATCAAGGTTTCCTTCTCGTTTGGGGGAACCCAATACCTTTTCTCGATGACTGGTGAGGCTCATCCCAGTAAGTCCAAGAACATGTTCAGGTACTTTGTCCCCAGTATCATTGTGATGATTCTTGTGATTTACTTGTTGCTCGTCACTTGTTTCTACGCAGCCTTTGACTCCGTTGACGATATCAAAAAAGCAGGCCTGTTGATCTCGTCCCTTTATGTGGGCCATATTTTCGGTAACAAGTCCTCGAGACGGGCCTTGGACGTGTTGATTGCACTTTCTGCATTTGGGCACCTCAACTCGGCCATCTTGGCCCATTCCAGATCATTGCGTGAGATTGGACGTCAGGGTGTGGTGCCCTACCCCAGTTTGTGGACCCTGGTCAAGCCGTGGGGGACTCCGATATTGGCATTAGTGGTGACATTTATCGTGAACCTCATTATGCTTTTGGCACCACCTGCTGGTGACGCATACAACTTTATCATTGACATTGGGTCGTACTCCAACTATATCTTCAAGCTCATCTTGTTTGTGGGTCTTTTCTTGGTGCGCAGGGACAGAAAGGCCAATGGGTTGGGGTACCGTGGATGGAAGACCCCGTTGCCCATTTTGGTGGTGACCATTCTCTTTTACTTGTTTGTGATTGCCATGGCATGGGTGCCTCCAAAGGGTACTTTGAAGGGAGACGACGTCTCGTTCTTGTACTGTGCGTACCCGGCAGCCTGTATAGGTATCTTGATCCTTTGTTTGTTCTACTACTATGTGTGGGAGTTCATCTTGCCGAGAATTGGAGGGTACAAGCACAGGGAGTTGTTCTACACGCTTGATAACGGGGAGCAGGGACAGACGGTGGTGCAGGTGAAGTTGGAGGATTTGGAAAAGTGGGATGCTGAACATGATGCAAAGGGGAGGTTGATTGATAGTGATGAGTCGGTGGAGGGAATTGATATTATAGTGACTCCAAAGAAGTAGAATAACTAGATGAGCGAAGCGAATCTAGTTATTCGGGATATCAGACGAACACCAGATGCAACTGCAACTAGCGATGATGCAACTAGATGAGCGAGCGAATCTAGTGGTAACTATAGGCGATAGATGAGCAAAATTTATTGGTGATGCAGATGCGATATAGATGAGTAACTAGATGAGCGAGCGAATCTAGTTAAAGTATTTGCTTCCCATATAGTAAAGGAGTAGGAATAGAGTGGTTGGAGTCTACTCTTGTAGTCAATAGAGACCAGCACTTAACATGGATCTGGATAGTGATGATGTTGAAAGAAAATGTCATGTGAGATCTACTGTATGAAGCGATATTATGCACTGTAATAAGCTGAGCAACTCACAATCTCGCTTCGCTCGATTGTTCGTTGATTGTGTAGCTGCAAAAAACATGCTGCAACTATTACCTAATTGGGACGACAGCAAATGATCACCCCTTCGCTTAACCACTAATACCAACTACCGCTTAAAGTTGCAGAGCTGCCTGTGCGGTTAGATCCTACGGCTTGCGTGTCTTTTCTTTTTTTGTTTGATTGCTCTTCGCAGCAAGCATAACAATTGAGCGAAGCGAAATTGTTAGCGAGTCTGAATAGAGCTGTGCTGAATAGAGCTAGCTATGCTGAATAATCTAGCTGAAGCTGAATGAAGAGTAGGCTGAAAAGAAGAGTATAACACAGTGATTAACAAGTTAGGCTTTAAAGAACCAGGCTGAAAGAGGCTGAAGACAGGAGTCTATGGGCTTTGTAATAATTTTCGCGGAAAAATGCAGTTGCAGCCAATGGTAAACATCGGACTTCCATCCAATATCACATGCTATCAAAACGAAGCGAAGGGAGTGATGTACACAAATTTGTTGATTGTGTCTTTAGTTTGCCTTATGTGTTCAATTTGCCTAATGTTTGTGTCTCACTCCTCAATTGTTCATACATTCTTCAGTTTCTCACTTTTTCGCTCCTAGTTCGCTTCTCAATCGATCATTTCATAATACTCAATTTCGCTCAATTGTACGTCGTATTCGCATTTTATTGTTGTACACTTGAAAAGCGAAATTGTTCGTTCTTACCAATTTTGCTTCTCAATATCGGCATATTCTTACAGTACTTGTACAATTGAGCACTATTAGAGTTCGCTCAATTGTACTAGTTTTTGCATACTAATTTTTTCCTACACATTTTCCTCACAATTTCGCTTCGCTCAATTGCTCGCTCATGTTCTCTGTTCCTACTAACAATCTCGCTTCGCTCGATTGTTGGCCAACTCCCTACTCACAATCTCGCTACGCTCGATTGCTCGTGCTCGTCGTATTATCCTTTTATTAAAATATTCACATCATTCACCCCAGAAGTAAATTTTAGCAAGCAACATTCCATGTCTACTCCTGTCCGAAACCCACCGTTTCCTCCACAGCCAACGTCAACTTTTGCTTCAAGCTCTCGTAGTCCGTGTACGGTGGCAAGTCCACTCTATTGAAACATGTGTGGGACTTTGGCAACTGGTTCGACTCGCCCGCCTTTTCGATTGTAAACCTACGTGGCCCGTCAGAGCCCTGTAAGTCCTTGAACCCGTTCACCGGGATACGCGAAGTTCCCGTGGTGAACTGCAAGAGACGTGCCTTTTGTTCCGAGTCCCATTCCTTGATACACTTCCAGAACCACTGGACAACCTGGTCATTCTCCTGGTATCCTCTGTAGTCTGTGTGCTTCTTCCAGTCCTCCACGTCAATCTCTGCCAACCCGCCAATCAACAACTCCAACTCACGCTCGTCAAACACGTTGACAAGTTCCTGAGGAATCAACTCGTTAAACCCGTCAATGAATGCCTTGAACTGCTCCTCCACGCGCTTGGAGATCTTCCACTCCGAGATCAACTCCACGTACTCGTGCTTATTCTCCTCCGTCACCTCGATATCACGTCCACCAGGCTTGAGGTCCACCTCCACAATCTCGCCGAACCGCTCGTCCTCCGCGCTGAATGTGAGGTCCAATATACCAGTAATGTCATTGTCGCAGATCCACTTGAGAGAGCGGAAAAACTCGGCATCCACACCCTCCATGTCGGTCAACGCCACCTTCTTGTGCAACATCATCTTGTACAAGGCCCCCACAAAGAAGGCATCGAGGAACCGTCTGTGGAACACACCCAATCCCACCACACGTCCGATAAACTTGAAGTAGCTCAAGTGCTCGGGGTTAATACCGGAGTTGGGGTTGATTTGAAGAGTGTAGTTATCGTGCGAGGAGTACTCAAACAAACAGTAGAAGGGGTTGAACATATCGTGCGAGAGCAAAAAGAAAAACTCACGCAGCACTCCACCGTAATCCAAACCTTCTTCGCCATCAAACTTGATCATCAAACGTTTCTTCAAGTCCTCGGGAGTCTGTCTCATAATCTCCTGGTACGAGTCCTCGAAAATATGGTCACGGCGCACCTTGATGTGGCACTGGCCTGGCAAGATACGAAGTGCGGGCTGCGATCTAAAGTAAATCACCTTACGGCGGAAATCACGCTTGTACTGCGGCACATTCTGGTCCAAGGACGAAGGCAAACGTGGATCGTCCCATGTGGTTGTCTTTGTATTGTGGTCGACAAAATACACACGGGCAGTGTTTGTCAATCTCATTTCCCAGCCCGAGGGCAATGGTCCCAATTGACTCACAGGCTGTTGCTGGATCGTGGTGTTGGGTCCAAATGTACGGATATACTGCTGTCTGCGCGGGTCCACCCATGTGGTGGTACGCGTATTGTGGTCTACGAAATACGGCCTTCCCTCAGTAGTGAAACGCTGCTCCCACCCACTGGGCAATTCACCCAATCCAGTGGTGGTTGCACCGGATGCTGCCATGGAAACAGCGGCCGCAGGGCTCACGGGAGTGTTTGCACCAGTTGCATTCACAGTGACATTCCCACTGCTTGCACCGGGGGTTCCGGGCATCATGGGCAGCTGGGACCCTTCTCCGGGTAAGGTACGACCACGGTGCTGTCTACGTTCGGCTTCAGTTGCGTTTATGCGCTGTTGGCCACGCTCCAGCTCTGATTGGTCAAGGGTGGGGCGTTGCCATGTAGTTGTGCGAGAATTGTGGTCGACGTAGTAAGTACGGCCGAAATTGTCGGTACGGCGCTCCCATCCGGGTGGAAGCCTTCCGTACTGGTCTTCAAAGGAGGAGTATTGTCTGTTTTCTCCGGGGCCAGCACTGGCAGTTCCGCTAGCAGTTCCACCACCACTACCGGAGGTGGTGGTGGTGGCCGTACCAGTAGTGGTGCCAGTAGAAGTAGCAGTAGCAGTAGCAGTACCAGCGGCAGTTCCACTGCCACTGGCACTGGCGGTGTTAGACGACGACCTGGCATGCCCCGATGTATTATGAGAAATCACCACCACAATTTTGCCACTGACGGCGAGGTTTTCATTTGACTTTTTGAGGTCGCGGGTGATTGTTTCCTCGCTGCTAGGCAAGGAGAGGTCAATGACATCGCCGATGCGGATATTGACGACGCCAAGAAAGCCCTGGTCCTTTTTCTTGAACTTCTTCTGGTCAAAGACCTGAATCACCAATATCGAGTCCTCCAACAGCGAAAAGGAAAAGGACTCGTTCCAGTAGGGATTCAAGGTTTTTTTGGCCGTCTTGGTGGTCTTTGTCTGCGAGCCGTCGACCGTGATGACGGCGAACGGGTCGGGCTGGCGGAACACATCGCGCTTGTAGAGCGACTCGGCCGCCACCACCTTGACGCTGATGGATCTAGACATGTTTTGATGGTGTTGTCAAAATCCTTTTTTAGCAATGAAAAAAGGAGAAAGGGGATTTTGGGCGGAATAGAATGCACAAGAATACAGAGTACAGAATACAGATTACAAGGGAAAGGTAATAAGATGAAGATGAGGGTAATGAGGTAATAACATAATGATCATATAATGATGATGAGATAATGATGAGATAATGTTATGATAATGACAAGATTGACAATGACTGACAATGGATAATGATGTAGTGGCGAAGTAGATGAAATGATTGGTTCCGGATGACAGACCCTGGATCGGAAGAAAAAGTATGAGGGGAGGAAAAGAGATTGTGAGTATTGAGAGTGATTGTGAGTGATTGAGAGTAGATTGATAGGAAGAGCAGAAAGTGTAGAAGTGTAAAAGAAAGTGTATGGGAAAGTATATCGAAGAGAGTGTAGAAAGTGTATGTAAGAAGTGACTGGAACAAACTATAGATAGTGTAGAAGTGTGAAAATGAGTAGTGTGAAAATGAGTGAACGAGTCAAAAGTTAAAGTAGAATTAGTGGGAGGAAAAATACTTAGTGTCTTGTGAGTCATCGTAAGCCATGATATGGACCAATAACCATTTAAAGATTCATCACGATTGCCACTTTACAACACAATTCCATCGTATTCGCAGTCATGATTCAAGAGTATTTTTCAGTAGTCTTTATTGAGTATTATTCAGTATTATTCAGTATTATTCAGGCATTATTCATGGTGGTTAGTAATCATTGTTCAATCATTACCAGCAGTTACATTATCCTACATTAGCACTACTCTATCATCAAACTATCACCACTCAGTCACTACTACCACACTACCACAACCACACTCCACTGTCTTCCAAAAATCAGATGATCTATCTTCCACCACATCCATCGTGAACGGCTGAGGCAAGGGTTCATAACCACTTAAATAGGATCGATACATAGTACCGATTGTGCTATTCCTATTTGCACTGTTTCCACTAATTCCAGTAATATTTTACTATTTCCAGTACTTCCGGTAGTCTTCCAAACTTTCACTCTTTTCAGTTTCATTGGTCCACCTATTCAGGCGTATTCATTATTTTGAGGCGGGCTAAACGATCTAATGACAATGGAATTTCATATACGAAAATGTCTAGAAGATAGTAGAATGTAAAATAGAACGTAGAAGAGAGTAGAAGAGAATAGAAGAGAATATATAAAAAAATATAGAGGAGAATAGAAGTAGAGTATAGAAGAGCATATAGAAGAAGAAGTACAACATACAATATAGTCAATGACAAAGTATGTGGTGGGACAGAACGGATTAAAGTGGGGTAAACGGAGAAAAGATGAAAGAACAATGGCAGCGAAAATCTGTAGACAATCTTAGGTGATCATGTTGATCAATTAGTCAATGTTGTAATGTTTGATACAAATGTTGATGTAATGTCAATGTTTGATGTATGATGGATATTTGATATGGTGCATTTGATACGGTGCAACATTTGATGTACTACATTTGATGTACTACATTTGATGTACTACATTTGCTGTACTACAAATGCTATACTACTTGCTGTACTACATTTGATGTACTACTTGCTGTACTTCATGTACTTGTTCACTTGTCTATTCTGGCATGCCAGCTTCTTTTGGATAACCAGCACGATTGACTTTGATAGATGCTGGCTGTTTCATATGTCGTCCATGCAAATCCTTATTGTGCTAAATTTAAAGTTCTTCCTTACTTCTTATACTTTATTCCTCTTCCTCTCTTCCTCTTCTCTTCCCTATCTACTCTCTACTTTTGTTATCGTATCTTATTCATTCAATCGAGCTACGCTCGATTGTGTTCACAATCCAATTGTGATTACATGCACTACTACAATCTCGCTCCGCTCGATTGTATCAACACTCCACCCCCGACTCCTCGTCATCATACGCTAGCGACAACGCTCCCTTGAACTCTTTAATCAACGGTGTATGCACCGGTAATGTATGCACCGTACTCAAACTGTCCATGGAATCATTAAATATCGACTCTTCATTTGTATCCGAGTGGTCTGTGTGTGCTGAATAATTTGATCCCGTCTCGTGTACCCCGAAATCAAGATCCGAGTCCATCGACGACACCCTCACTGAGACCGGCGACGGCACCTCTGGTATTCCAGGCATGTACTCTTTCTTCTTTCTGTCTTCTTTCTTTTCTTTGGTTTTACTGCTTCCTTCCCTTTCACTGTTTTCTTCACTGTTTTCACTGTTTCCTTCACTGTTTCCTTCCTTTATCCTTCCTTCATCCTCCCTCCTTCTAATGCTCAACGGCTTCACTAGGGAAATCTCAGACCTCGAACTTCCCTCCAGATAAACCAGCTGAACCTCAAACAGTTCCATGGAATCCACGTCATTCACCTCAATTGGCTCTGCGAGCTTCTGTGCAACATCCTCCATGCTGCTGGTGGCACTGTACAACGATTGAACGTCTTCCTTGGTGTTTTGGCCAACGAGTGTTGCAGCCAGGGCTGCACCTCCAGTCATCATACAGAGATCATCCTGCAGATAGTACATCTTGTCTGGTCTCGACTGGATGCGGGAGTGCACTCCGAAAAACGACGACCCGTCCACCAGCAACACCTTGACGCCGTCCTCGTGGTGCACCGACCTCATTGCCACGATATTCGTGTTGGAAGCGGGCAAAACAGTGCCACACTGGCGCTGCAGCGAAATACGCTCAACAGTGTTGGTGCGTCCGTTAAACTTGACACTGTTGAGACCCTCTTTGAGACTGCACACCAGCGCAGTGCGCCCGGCACCGCGGAGGTCCCAGTGCACAATGTTGCCGTCGCTGGCCCCGGTGAAGACGTCGCCGTGGGCCCACTCGATCGCGGTCACGTGGCCCGTGTGTCCAGAGAGCTGCGAAAATGCACGTTTTGTGTTGCGCACGTCAAAAAGCTTCACTGCGCCGTCGCGCATACTGGCTGTGAAAACCAGTTTGTCGTGGGGGTCAAAGCGAATTTGTCCACATGTTCTAGAGAAGGGGAGGGAAAGGTGATTGATGTTGTCGTTACAGCTGTTGATGTTGCTGCTGTTTCTTTGAACACTGTTTGGGGACTGCCTCATATCATGTAGGGCAACCCCAAACTTACCACAGATACCCATTATCTGCGGTGAGTGCACATCGAACCCATGTAATCCGTCGATTCTTGTGATGTTTTGAGGCACTGCCTTCTCCTTCATTTCCCACGAAAACAAGCTGTCGCCAAACACACTCACCACCTTATCGTCGCAGTAGTCCAACTGGTGCACGAACCCCTCACGTTTGGTTCTCAAATGTTTGCGGTGGTTGAGTCTTATGCGGATCTCCGCCGCCCGATCGGGCTCGTTTCTGCCCGGGACTGCAATGAGGTGGGCGTAGCCTTTGCTGTTGCCTGTGATGAGGTTCTGGGAAGAACCTGGTGCCCATTTCATGGCGCGAATGTGTGGGAGCGAAATGGTCTTGTGGTGCACGAGATAGTTGTCGAGGTCGTCATATTCGTAGATAAAGAGGTTCTGTTGATCTCCACCGCTCGCGAGCGCAATGGTGGGCAGTGAACTGTTCTCGTTGCTAACGTCCATGGCTGTCATGTGGAATTCCCTGTCGGGGATCTTCCAGTAGTGGGACTGGATACTGAGTTTGTCGAGGGCACAGGCCTGGGAAAGGAGTGCACTGTCACTGGGGTTGTGTTTGAGGAGCCACGATGAGCGGTTTTTGCTCTGGATGCCTCTTTCAAGCTTGGACGAGAGTCCAAGCTTGGAGAGGCCAGAATTGGAGAGGCCAGAACCACCAAATTTACCGACTGGGTTCGTTTCTGGTGATGATGGGGCCGAATAGGTAGATGTGCTTTCAACATCACTCATACAGTTGGACACGTTTGAAACGTCTGAAATGGCCAGGAGTGGGCGTGAGTTGGGGGTGTATCGTATGCCATAGCTGTCGACCTCACTGAGACTCTCGACACTGGGTATGGGGGAAAGGGATGTCTGGAAACGTCTTATTGCGTTTTGTCTAAAGAGCAAAGTGGGCTGGTAGTAATCCGTCATGGTGTGGTGAGGATTTGAGCGGGTCCCACTCACTTTATACCAAGCCGTGCATGCTGGTTGAGTGGCTGCAACTATGTTCCCTTTTAGGAAGGAGCTGGACGAGTGCCGAAAAAGACGTTGGAGGGTGGAAAAAAGCAAAAAAAAGAGAGCGCACAAAAGTTTAAATCACCAGATGGCTAATAGATACCGGTTGGATGGTGAACATTTAGAGTTGTAAGGGATGATTCAGGAACACTGCCACAACTGTACACTTGCACACTCGAAGAGTGTGCGAGTGTGAGTGTGAAGTGAGTAGTAAGTGTAGTAAGTGTAGTAAATGTAGTAAGTGTACTAAGTATTATTAATTGTTAAGAACTGTCATGTCAAGTATCAAGTGTGAAGTAATGAGTATCAGAGTATAAAGTAGAAGTGTGAAGTGTAAATAGTGTAGAGAAGTGTAAACGATGTTGGAACAAATATCACAAAAGCCGGGATAATAACGACTACACCGAAGTGCAAATTGGCGAGAAAATGACCCCATCGTATCCGCATGTTTTGCAGTTCCGCGATCGACGTGGAGAGTATTAGCGGAACACGATTAGGTTCATGCACTGGGATTTCAGATGCCGAGTAATGTTTCCCAGATCTACGTCAACTTTAGCCAGTCCGAAAATTCTAATTGTGAGTGTTGATTGAGTAATGATTGATGGAATGATAGGAGAATAATATTGGTATGAATAATATTTGTTAATAATATTGGTATGGAGTCTGGAAATGACAGCTGCAAACTGGGTAATCTCGGGACAGTGGCAAGCCGCTGCATAATCGAACGTCCAACAAGGTACCGAACGCTAGGGATGCGGAATGGTAACAAAAGGAGAGGACCGGAACCGCAAAAAAATACGTCTGAAGGCGGAAATGCCCCACAATGAATAGCAACCACAATTTTCACCATTGAACAATGGGTGACAACGAGAGGAAGAATAGAAGGTGTAAGAATAAAAGAATAGAAGGTGTGATGTGAGAAGAATAGAAGATGTGAAGTGAGGATGTGAAAAATGAGTACTGAATAACTGAAGAAAAAAGTAGAGACACTTGGACCTACATGACTAATGAGGTGCCGGCAGCAACGGTCTGCGGGTAGCTTAATCGTTGGGTGGTATAAGGTTGGTTCGCGCGTCATCAGAGGCCTCGAGAATACACATTTGCTCAAATACCCGGGGGATGGGTGGTGAAAAAATATCGAGAAATTGCAAAAGTCATAACCAATGTACTACACAGCCAATGAAATCAGCGAAGAGCCGTTGGGTTAACATAACCAGTTAGTAAGTCTTACTAACGAAGTTTCGAGAATGTAGAGAGGAGAAGGTGGAGGTGGAAGTAAGAAAGAGACGAGATAGTGGAAGAAGGAAGAGTTGGTGAAAGAGATACTAAGAAGAGAAAATAAGGGATATACGAAAAGACTTGGGGACTACTAGGGAACAAAAAGACAACTATTAACTACTAACAACTAATAACTACTACTAATAACTACTACTAACTAATAACTACTACTAATAACTAAAAAGTGGAAAAACTAAAGTACAAAGAGTAGTACAAAGAGTAGTACAAAGAGTAGAATGTAATTGCAAAGGGAAAGAAAGTTTTGGCGGAGGCTGAGCAATTAAACGGGTTTGAGTGGGGCTCTTGGTGAAGCACCGGAGATTGAAAGGGGCAGAGAATGAACAGCTGATGAAGGGGTACGTACTTGGAGGTACTTGGAGATAAATATCAGTTGTTAGTCAGTGTCAGTCAGTGTCAAAAAACACTGTCGTTTGCAGTTACTTCGAGTTGCTTTTACTTTACTTTACACTTTCTTACTTTCTTTACTTACTTTAAGTTATCTTTCATTTCCCGTTGTCAAGTCATTTTCACTAGCGGTCATGTATTGATCTTGGGATTAAGTTTCAAACAGCGTCAACACGGTGGGGCTTTTTGTGTACTGTTCCTGCCTTTTTTGCACCCAACAAAAGCATAGGAATTTGAAACAATGGATGGGGGGTAGGTGAAGGCGATAGCAGGTGGAGTAGTGAGTAGGAGGTGGAGTAGTGAGTAGGAGGTGGTGTAGTGGAGTAGGAGGTGGTGTACTAGTGTACTAGTTTACTAGTACATTAGTACATTAGTACTATACTGGTACTATATTAGTACTCTAGTACTACTAGTCTCTATACTCTCTCTACTCGTACTCTATACTTTATACTCTATTAGTACTATGCTCCACTAGTACTCTACTCCACTAATCTCTAATCTCTGCACTTCTGATAAACTCTATCTACTCTAAACAAGCGACCTACATGGAAACCTAGACTCATTGCTAAAAAGCTAAGACAAGCGACATCGCGTCGCCTCATTCGCTTGCATACCGTGATGATTCGATGGTGATGACCGTGGGTTTGTGATGATTCGTGATGATTCGTGGTTATGATGATTCGTGATGGTTTTGATTCGTATGGTTGTATTATTCGCGGTGTTAAAATTTCAGTTGGGTCAGCCCATGGCAGCCGCTACTTCAACTCGCAACTACACAAAATGTGCAGGAGTGAACATTCGATGGACGGGGAATGATACACAATTAGCGAAACAACGAGCGAAACAACGAGCAAAGCGAAACAACGAGCAAAGCGAGTTGTTTTCGTTTATTCGTTTTTTGATATCCTTCGACGAAGCGAATTGTTCCGCTCGTTTTTGAGAAGATATCAAAAACGAGCGAAAACAACGAGCAAAGCGAGTTGTTTTCGTTTGCTCATTTTTGATATCCTTCTTCCTCAACAACTCGCTTTACTCGTTGTTTCGCTCATTTTTGATCTTCACTCAAGCAAAACAATTGTGTGGATTGACACTCGATGAAATGCTCATTTTTGATACCTTCAACAACTCACTCGTGTTTCGCTCATTGTCACTTCTACCACTCAAACAACGAATGTTTGTTCGTTGTTTGATATCTTCACTCAACGCAAAGCGGATTGAGTATGTGAAAAACACTCAATGAGCGAATATTCACTCATTGTTGAGTCTTCACTCAACAAGCAAAACTGATTGGTATGTGAAAAATAACACTCGAGAATCTTCGCTCAATTTTTGATACCCAACAACTCGTGCTCGTTGTTCGCTCATTGATCTCAAAGAAAACTAATAATAGTATAGACGAATAATTGAACACTCATTCGCTTCGCTCAGAGTGTGAATTATTCGTCTACCTCCTTTTGTATATACACGGCTTCAACAACCACTTCCCCTCCGGTTCCCTCTCTCTCTTCTCCTGCAACTCCTCCAACTCCGTCTCATTCTCAATAAACTTCTTCTTCTTCAACAAACGCTCGTGCTTTTCAGTCATCACCTCATTCAGCGGCTTAAAGAACTCAAACCGCGTAAACATCTTGTTGGAGTTGTCCGTGCTTCTGTGAAAAAATCCCAGGAGCTTGACCGCATTCACAAACTCTGCCCCCACCTCATTGGGAGCCTTTCCACCCCCCACACTCTCTGTGAACCGCGACTTGATTTCCGCAATCCACAACTCGCCCCTAGGCACCAAGATCCGCTGTGCTTCCTGGATAAAGTCAAGGAAGTTGGTACCCATCAACGCCAAACAGAATACCACTACCGAACACGAGTTGTCGGGGAGCGGAACGTGCTTGATATCTGCCACTGTAATGCGCTCATTGTGCTTCTTCAAGTCGAAACTGTGCACCTTGATATCGAGCTTGCGCGGCGCGTTCCGGTTCTTGGACGGCTTCGCATTGTAGGCCCGGGCCATCTTGTCGACATCACGTGCCAATTGTGCCTCTCCGCAGCCCATATCGGCCACCACCACCTGTTTCCCCACGCCCGGCAACCCCCCCGGGGCATTGACCTGTTTGGAGGTCCCACGTTCCTTGAAGCTTTGCACAAACACATCCACGGGATTTTCCGGCCACGACTGGACCTGGGACCGGAATCCTTCGTGGTACTCATCGAAAAGAACCGGCTGTTTCTGGATCATCTCCAAGGCTTTTTCGGAGGTGGTGGTATAGAGCTGTTCGTTGATCCACCTGAACCTCGACCCAGAGAGTTTGGCCATCATTTTTTGTTGTAAGGGTGTGAGTTTAGCGGCAGGTATACTAATTGGTTCTGGAATGGGAGAGTCGTCTTTCTCATTTTCTTTCTTCTCCTTTTCCTTCTTATCATTCTTTCCATCCTTCTTCTCCTTCTTATTCTTTCCATCCTTCTTATTCTTTACGTCCTTCTTTGTCTTCTCTTTTGTATCCTTCTTATCCTTCGTTTCCTCATCATTCACCTCATCATTCTCCTCCACCTCCTCATCCCTCTCCACTCTCCTCTTCTTTTTACCCTCCTCCTCTTCTCTCTTTCTCTTCAACTCATTCTTGCGTTCCTTCTTCTTGGACTTCTTCGATGTGGGCGTTTCCACAGACACTTTATTGGAAAGGTTCCATCCGTCAACCTCAAATAGCATGATGAGATGAGCGAAAAATGTTCCGAAATTACCCAAACCTATTTTGTTTTCTTCTCCATTTCCCCACTGTTTCTATTCTTGTTAGGTTCTATTCTCATGGTCTTCATTCATCCTCTTGTTCATTTATCCTATTGTTCATTTATCCTATTCTATGTTCACATTTAGTTCATATCTATTTTCTACTTATATTCTATATATCCTTATATTCTGTATATTCCATATATTCTATTCATTCTACTTATGTTCTATTCATTCTACTTCTACTCTATTTACTCTACTTATTCAACTTCATTCTTATTCAACTTCATTCTCTATCCCAATCTATACTTCATTGTGTTCAGTCTATTTCATCACTCCATTCTACTCTCCATATTCCATCTCTGATTATGTAATCATCACAGACGCGATCACACATACAAACAGATTAACGATCAACAACACTCATACAACACTCATACAACACTCATACAACTGCATACTTACACTGCATACTTACAACAGCATACTTTAACAGATCAACGATCACATCACATCACATTGCAGACAACAAAATAGACACGAAGTGTCTATTTATCTATGAACATCGCACCCGGCAACAACCAGATCCGCTGCATCAAGAACAACCTCGTGTACTATGATCCCCACCTCTTCCACTGGGCGCCCAGCATGCAAAAGAGTGTTCGTCTCCTCAATTGCGACATCAACAGCGCAACAGACCCCGCGGACATTTACGTCGACACCGACAAGCTTCTCCTTATCCAGAACCACCCGGTGCGGCGCGCAACAGTGTGCGGGCGCATCAAGTGCTTGTGGCAGCACCGCCCCCAGTACTTTGAGATCCACATCGATGACTGCTCGGGCGAAAATCTGCGGATCCACGCGTATATACGGGAACAGGCATTGTGGGCGCTGGGGGTGAGTGTGCACAGCTATTACGGGACATTGGTGGAGGCAGAGGTGGACAATTTCTACGTGGGACGAAGTGGATGGATTATGAGTGTGGCACATATGAGGAGAATGGACGACCAGAGTTTGGGAAGGGAAATTGAGTGTTGGAAAGAGGGTCTAAGGTGTAGGATAAAAGAGCCGTGGGTTTTGAAATTGAAAAGTTGGACGGGGGGACTAGATAAGGCAAAGATGCACACAGGAGGACATACAATACAAGGAGGACATACAATACAAGGAGAACATACAATACAAGGAGAACATACAATACACACAGGGGTACACACACCAGGTGCAACAGGGGTTAGTACGTTGGAAGTAACTTTGGGAGTACGAAAGACACGAAAGAACATATCAAATTTGGGACTGGCATTGTTGGTACGAAAAGATTTACTGAACATGGGGTCACGACGACAAGAACCTTCACTTTCCATTGAAGATAGTCTCATTATTCATCGACAAAATTTAAGACCAAAAGGCACTAAAGGGGAAAAAAAAATGGCTGCGAAAAAGGATAAAACAGATTCGACAAAGTCAAGTTTATCAACACATACAAATATAAATTCAGCAGACCCTTCAGACCGCACAGACTCAACAAACGCTTCAACAGAAGGTGTAAGTAACGATAAAAATAAGGAGGGAGATACTCCCTCCGTCACATCATCACTCCACCTCACTCTCCAACTTGTTGCTTGTTTGACACAGAAAAAGGAAACAGCACTCAAAAACCTCTATGAGGATCCACGTGTGTGTAAGGTCCTTGACAGTATTGAATCGATGCAGGTTGGTGGTCCTCTTTCCGCCTCCAAGGTGTCTCGTGCACACACATTCAATTTGGCATGGCACCAGTTGCAAAGGGCAGGGCTTATAAGAGTTACGAGGTCCCAGAAAGTAAAGGCGGCGAAACTCCACGAGGTGCGTTCGAGTATCGAAAGGGGATTGAGAGTGGCTGCCGCAGAGGGTGGGGTGTTTAATGTTCGTGACTTTGCACGGGGGGTGAGTGGGTATAGTGGTAGTGTGAGGTTGATGAATGGGATGGTGTGGCAGGCGTTGGAGGGAGAAAGGGAGAATTGGGTGTCGTTGCCGTGTCCTGCGAGGTGGAGGTATGGGAGGTCGAATGGGAGGGGCGTGGTATATGTAGTATAACAATCTCGCGAAGCGGGATTGTTATACTAAATATACAAGCAACATCGAGCAAACAATCTCGCTTCGCTCGATTGTTTGTACTACATATAAAAGCTACAAATGAGCAAACAATTTCACTTCGCTCGATTGTTTGAGGACTACAATTGAGCATTCAGACAATCGAGTGAAGTAAAATTGTTTGAAGACAATAATAGAGCATAAAAGCAAACAACTAGCTTCGCTAAATTGTTTGTATAATCATCAGCCAAACTATAGTGAAATATTCCAGCATCAGATCTAATCGTAAATTTTCAAAAAGTAACCGAAATCTACAAAATACCCGAATCAAAGTGACTTCCATGCATCAAAGTTGATGGTTTGGGAATCCAGTAGAACATGAATAGAGTATGAATAGAATATGAATAGGACATGAATAGAACATGGACGATTCATGCACTTTTTCAACATTCAAGGTTGTGGTCCAGGTTGGTATATTGCTATTGAGTGGTTAGCTCAATCCTTCCTAATACAGATTCCCTACTTTCCCATTCCTATTTTTTCCAGTTCTTTCCTACTCCTTGATTCTTCCTATTCACTTATTTCTACTTTCTTATATTCTTAGTTCTTTTCAAAACTTAATCTCTTTTCCTTTAATCTCTTTTCCTTTCCTTATCTTATCTTTTCGGAGTACACCGATGGCCGACCCAATTACCTGCCACATCCTCGACACCAACGTGGGCAAGCCCGCTCTGGGCGTCACCTGCCAGATCTTCTTCATTGCGCCTTTGCTCGAGTCTCCCCAGGACGAGAATGCCTACGATCTCGACGCCAAACTCGTGCCATTTGGCATGGCCAAGACCGACAACGACGGCCGTATCAAGAACTGGGTCTTGAACCCCAGTTTGCTGGACGCTCAGAAGTCAGACGTGGGCATTGGCCAGAAGTGGACGGACTTGAAGCCGGGTATCTACAAGGTGAAGTTCCTTACTGGTAAGTACTTTCACCTGCTCGACATGCCTTTGGCAAAGCGCACCTTCTTTCCGTACGTGGATATTGTGTTCCAGGTGGCTAATCCTCCGGACAATCATTATCATATTCCGTTGTTGTTGTCAAATCATAGTTATACTACGTATAGGGGGAGTTAGAACAATGAGCGAGAACAATGAGCGAAGCGAATTGTTCGAGTGAGTAGACTAGTGAAGATCTAGTGAAGAGCAATGAGCGAAGCGAATTCTTCGAACTGGATCAAGAACTAGTGAGTAACTAGTGAACAATTAGTGAGCAATAGTGAGCAATCGATGAGCAATTAGTGAATAGTTAGTGAACAGTTAGTGAGCAATTTGTGAACAATTAGTGAAAAATCAGTGAACAATCAGTGAACAATTAGTGAATTCGCTTCACTTGCTCAAAGTAGAACGAGTGAACTATTAGAATAAGCAGAATATGTAAGAAAACGAAAAGATCTCAAAGTAGCAACGTCAACCAGTTTGCACATCTTGGTAAGACCTGAATCTTATCGATTCAAATTGTATATACAGGACTCTCTTTCTCAGATACCTTCTTTCCGAACTACCCCTTACATGCTCCCCACTTGACGTTTGCCAAATAGGAAGTTATTCTGAATCATCGGTGCATCTTCCTTGTAAATCATATCTTTCTTCAATTACCATACACTTCTGGTACTGTATTCCCATTCAATGCCTGTCATATCGGTTTTCTGTCGATCTGATCTTCCAAGGTATCAGAAGACCCACGCTGTGTAAGAGTGAATCGTAATTATATTCCCTCACCAAAACCGCTTCCATATCATGGCCTCTCTAACAACTTCGGATTCGCATCAAGCAGAGCACTTGGGACTCTGCAATCCATGTATGCCATTATGTAATATATGTATAAGCACTAACATGTGAATGCTGCGTAAGATCGGAAAGATACAGATCCAAGAACGTGAGCATGAAAGAGACCTGAAGATATATCGATCCAATCGAGTAGACTTCATCTAATATACATTTACTGTCAAGTACAACTATTTGGGTATGTATGGCTACTATTTGTCTCTGGTCAAAACCAGACCCAGCTTTATTCTTCGCTAGTTCTAACATTGTGATCATTTGCTATCAGGACGAACCTTTCATCACTATAAGGGTAATCTTATAGTGGTTATACTGGCGTAAGTTCCAATTTTTTGCAGATTAAGAGTCAATATCCAATACAAATAATGTTATTTTTCCAAAAATTACGTAATACGGGCGTTTGGTCTAGTGGTATGATTCTCGCTTTGGGAAACCAAATATGCGAGAGGCCCTGGGTTCAATTCCCAGAATGCCCCATTTTTTTACAAATGCTCATAAGAAACCCTACATCGGTTTGCAAGACCAACCCATTCTTAGGAAAAGTACGTTATCGTGTTCTCTCCATCTAGTTCTAGTTATTTGAACGCTTTTGTTTGAAGGAATTGGCTCCGCTCCCCCCAATTATCCTTTAGTCCTGCGCATATCTTCTATACCGATACTCCTTGGAATACTTGCAATCTCCCATCTTCTCCAACTCTCCTCTTGTCTGAAAAATTCGCTTTCTCTTGTCTAAAAGATTGGCTTTGTCTTATCTACCTCACAATTTCGCTGCGCTCAATTGTTCGAGTTTCGCTTCGCTCGTTGTTCTACACCTTCCTATGTGGATTCTATTCTACCATTTTACTACCATACATCCCAAATTCACAGGTGTTCGACACCATAAATAAGCTAATTAAGAATAAAAGAACTGCGTATTCTTCTGACTTTGTTCGTGCACCATCATCTCGTAGCACTTGTACATGTTCAACTCGTTTTTGATTTTGTTGATTGTCGACGACTCCGTCAAGGTATATTGAGTCACGCACTTGTTGAATCTCTTGTACTGTTCCGCTGCAAAGGTCTCGTTAATCTCGACCTTGTGCGAGAAGCTAACCTTGTTCTTGGACCCCAGTCTTTCTCCACTCTTCATGATGGAAGTCACCTCCTCTGTTGTGCTACCCTTCTCGGCCTTGTCCTCCAACTTGTTCACACGCAACTCAACGTACTGGAAGTCCTGGAACTGCTTGATATACTTGAGGTGTCCCGGCAACAGTCTGCGCTGAGCAGGGTCCAAGTTGGCCAAGCTCTGTAACTGGTTGTTGCTTAACATAATGGGCTCAGTTGGCTCCTCGTGAGGCAAGTCTTCTTCCTTGAAGTTGTTCTCAATATTGGACCAGTTGAACTCCTGCTGCAAAAACCGGAGGTTATCGTCCATGTACTCTTCAGAAACAGGCCTTGTCTTTTTATCCAAGACAGGGGGCTTTTCAAGTGGAGCATTGGAACCAATGAAATCGGTGAGCGAAGAGTCGACTCCAAGTGGAGGTCCAAGAGAAGGTGGTCTAAGTGCCTTTTCCTTCTTCTTTTCCTCGTCTTCCCTATCAGAAGCAGACAGGTCTGCAATATCTTCGGCCGATTTGTCCCTTAATCTTTGGTCGTAGATTTGCGCCAGCGTCAATTCATCGTCACGCAAAAAGAAGTCTCCTCTCGAGAGTCTCGGAGGGTCCAATGCCGTTTTGAAAGATATACGCTCTTCTCTGTTTGTAATGCGTCTTCTCGGTAATTCCTCTTCCTTGGCATCTTCCTTAGCACCCTTCTCCTTGTTTTTGTAATCCATGTCAAACTCCATCATCATCTCATCAAAAAGATCAGAACCAGCCTCGAAACTAGGCAACCTTGTCTCAACCTCGGGTTCAAGCAACATGCCACCGTCTTCCTTATCACTTTCTGTTTCCTCAAATGTCTGTTCGGTCTCCACAATTTGATCATCTTCCTTCTCATCCTTCTTTTTGAACATTCTCACAAAGGACCCAATCTTTTTAAAGTTGTCGTCATCCTCCCTTTGCGAAGGGCGCCTTCTCTCTTGACTCCGCTGCGATGTCAGCATACTGGTTTTTTCTGAAGGTTCGCTCATATCCTCGTCTTCCCATTCGTTTTTGGGCGCAAACATCTTCTTCAACTTGGTGAGTCCACGCTTTTGCGCGAGGTTGGCCACCAGGTCGTACCGCTTCGAGAAAAAGGGCCTGTATGCCTCGGACGGAGTCGAAACATCGGAGTCGTATGAGAAACTGGAGTGCGAAATCCCTTCGGTCTCGGTGTCTTGAGAAGATTTCCCAAAGGGATGCACAAAGTTGAATCCAGACGTCTTGGAAGTCTTGGAGCTGGGTGTATCCATCCGTTCATTCGGGGTGTTCATCTTGGGTGTGAGATTGTCCTTCAATTTCGGAGTATCAAACTCATTCAATTTGGGAGTTTCTAAATCGTTCATTTGAGGGGTTTCAATCTTGTCATTCATAATGTCATTCTTTAATCTTGGAGTTTCAATCTTGTCATCCACTTTTGGTGTTTCAAACAAATCAACCGGTGCTTTGGGAAGATCCTTGGACTTTGGTGTGTCCCTGAACCCTACCCTTTCACTTGATCCTCCAACTTTCTCACTCGAACCAATTGCACCAACCCTCTCACTTGAACCAACTCCACCCACCCTCTCACTAGAACCACCACCCAACCTCTCCTTTGAACCAAACTTTTCCTTGCCTCCATCAAAGTTAAAAGAACCGTAATCCACCCTTCCGTACTCATCCTTCTCGTAAATTTTGTTCTCAAAAGTGAGATCCTTAGGGGTGGAGGGTTCCGAGTATGTTGGAACCTTCTTCAACAACTTTGGCGACGCTCTTCCAGTCTCATTAGCAACCTTCACATCAATCACCTGGTCAAAAACAGGCCCCCCAAGAGTTACAACTGCAACGTTATTTTTCTTGGGGTCATCGCGACCCTTTGCAAGCTCTCTCTCCAAGCTTCCGCTGCTACCATCCCTGTCGTCCAGAATACTTTCACCATCGCTCATTTCATGGTCAATATCATCAATTTCCTGAATATCCTCAGGAGTCTTGTCGAGTCTGGGAGTACCCCCCACCTTACCGAGTCTAGGGGTACCACGAGGAGTCAAGTTCCTCGAGGTATCTGGTGCCTCTGCAACCTCTAGCAACGAGCGCATCGATGTCTTTTTAGCGACTTTGGGAGGAGAGAGCGGCGGCGATTTAGGGAGCTCGCTATTTTTCCTTTCAGCACTGACCTTGCGCGCCTTGACTGTGCGCTCACCGCTTTTGGACGAGGAAAGTGTGGATGCCGGAGCAGCAAGCGTGGTGGGAGTAGATGTTTGGTGCGAGAGATCATAGGAAAAAGAGGGGGTTTCAGAAGACGTCTTGCCCAAGTCGCTTTTCGAACTCTTCAAGTCGCTTTTCAAAGACCGTATCTCTGGAAGATCCTTGTCGTCAACCTTGGAAAGATCCTTGCGAGATGAGTTGTTGGAATTGATCTTGGGAATACCAGTGACAAATGTAGGACCATCACGTTTGGATGATTCTTTGGCTTCCTTTGCCTTGGCTTCCACCTCCTTTGCCTTGGCCTCAACTTCCTTTGCCTTGGCCTCCAAAGCTTCTTTTGCTTTGGCTTCTTTTGCTTTTGCTTCTTTGGATTCTTTAACCTCCTTCTCCTTAGCTTCCTTAGCTTTAGCATCTTTAATCTCCTTTGCCTTGGCTTCCTTCTCTTTAACCTCCCTCTCCTTTTCCTCCTTCAACTTCTCATCAGTCTTGCTCTTTGGAACGTACTTGTGTGCATCAACCTTGTTTGTGGGATTGAGTTTAGGATCAAGACCCTTGTGAGGATCAAGACACTTGTGCGAACTGATCTTGTAGTAGGTATCATCCTTATAATCCTTACCCTTAGCAGGCTCCTTGTCACCCTTCAAACTGGTATCAATTCTAAGACCCTTGTCGTTTTTGTCATTCTTAAGTTCATCATTCTTATCATCCTTCTTATCATCCTTCTTGTCATCCTTCTTGTCACTCTTATCGTTCTTATCACCCTTCTTTTTATCACCGAATATCCCCATAATCTTGTCTCCTCCTTTCTTCTTGGTCATCTCCTCACTCTTCTTTTTAGAAACCTTTTCTGTCTTTTTGGGCTCATTCTTTTTTGGCTCATTCTTCTTCTCTTTGGCCTTCTCCTTCGTCTTATCGAGCTTTTCATCGCTCTTCTTCTCACCGTCCTTTCTCTTGATCAACTTGGGTGGTTGTGGAACATGAGCAGATACCAACACTGGTGCCTTGGAGTCCAGCCCCTTATTAGTGGGTGGTGGTGGAGCTTTACGTGGAGGAGTGATAAAGTTGGGAGAGTGCATGGTTGGTGGAGTCGCTGGAACGGCAGGAGACTTGAAGGAAAGATCAGCAACAGTGGATCCAGGTGAAGGTCCAGAAGATGCAATCGATGATCCAGAAGATGGTGCACTGAGTCCATGTAACGGATCCGATTTATCATTCTTGCTGGATTTACTGGACTTTTCATTGGACTTATTAGACCTCTCAGAAGACTTGTTACTTGATTTATCAGACTTTGAGGATTTCGAAGATTTTTCAGCTTTTCCAGAAACGTCCCTCTTCCCCTTCTCCTTTTCCACTACCTTTTCCTTCTTTTCCAAGTCTTTGTCAACCTTTTCCTTTTCCTTTTCCTTTTCCTTTTCCTTTTCCTTCTCTTTATCCACCTTCTCTACCTTCTCCTTCTCTTTCTCCTTCTCCTTCTCCTTCTCCTTCTCCTTCTTCTCCACCTTCTCGTCCTTCCTATCTTTCCTTCCCCTTATCCTTGTATGCTTGTCGTAATTTGCAGGCTTTGGGGGTGGAGTAGGCGGGCGATCTTCCTCCTCTTCATTCGAAACCTCCGTCAACGGAGTTCTCGAAATACGGTTATGTTTACGAATCATTTGATTATTCACAAACTGAAGATCTCCACGTGGCGGAACATCCTCATCATTGAAAAGACGATCGAACTGGTGGTCTGTTTGGAATTCAAAGAAGGTCAGTGGCTCCTCTTGATGAGACAGGTTGATCGAAGCCAAGTCGATTGTGGGCTCAGGGAGCATGCTCACTATCCTTTGTTTCTTCTCAAAAGGGTTGGCAACAGGTCTTCTAAACATCTCTCTATCGCGAGGACCCTCGGACGAGGTACTCAGTCTCATGGACCCAAACTTGGGCGATTCAAGCGGGGACTTGGGGTCGTACAACTGCTCCATCTTGAGCTTGGACGTGCGCAAATTGGATTTGTCGTCATTCTTATTGGTGGAGGGAATGGTGGTTGCAACGTGCACAGACGAAATACTCGCGGTGGCTTCACCCGTCGAGGAAAGCTTGAACTTTTTCGGAAACGGCGAAATCTTGGGCTTGGGCGACTCCTCAGCAGAGACAAACCGCAGCTCAGCAGGCGAAAATGAAGAGTCGGCAGGTGAGGCAAACTTGATATCGTCGGGAGAAACAAACTCGGGAGAATGGAGCTCAGAAGTCTCGGAAAATGTCTTGGACTTAAACCGAGGTGAAGATGCATAGGTATCCACCTTGTAAGCGGGAGATTTCAAGTCGTCATCATCGTCGTAGTCGTCTTCACGCTCACCACGGGAGTCCTCGGAAGTATCAAAGTCGTCTTCCATTTCATTATCGGAATCGTACTCTTCTAATGCAATGGGAACATCAACATATTGAGGCTTGGCTGGTGGGGTTGGTTTGACTTGAGTTGGTTGGGCTGGTTTGTCTTGAGTTGGTTTGACTTGGGCCGGAGAGGCTGCCTTGACTGGGGAGGCTGGTTTTACTTGGGGAGGTACTGGAGACATGATACTATATGGAGCATTGCCAGAATTACTAGCAAAATCTTTTCCCTCACCAGTTCTACCATCTTTTCCATCACTAGTTCTACCATCACTTCTTCCAAAACCTCCTCCCACACTTCCAAAACCTCCACCCACACTTGTTCCACTTCTCCTATCAACACTCTTGAAACTAGCACTTCTCATGCTCCCCGCAGCATAATCACTAATTATATCTGCACCACTCGCACCATCCATATCATCCTCACTCAACACCGATTTCATGGCCTCCTTACTAATGGCTTCTGGTTCACCTTCACTCAACACCGAGGCCATATCGTGATCGTGTTTCATTATATCGTGTTCCTGTTTCATGGCCTCTATATCGGCGAGTCGTTTCCTATGTTCCTCATCAATCTTGTGCAC
Source organism: Kodamaea kakaduensis (assembly GCA_030558435.1). NCBI lineage: Eukaryota > Fungi > Ascomycota > Pichiomycetes > Serinales > Debaryomycetaceae > Kodamaea > Kodamaea kakaduensis. Next base: position 82,657 of record JAJMSN010000054.1, read on the forward strand.
AAACTCTTTTTCCTGTTTGTAGTCGTAGTAGTAGTCGTCGTCGTCCCTTTCCTCCTTATCTTCCCTCTCCCTTTCTTCATCCTTATCCTTCCCTTCCTTACTGTCTTCAATCTCCCTGTCTTTACTGTCCTCCTTCTCTTTCTCCTCCTCCCTCTCCTCCTCCTCACTCTCCTTTGACTTTTCAGCCACCGGAGTCAAGATATGCTCCTCCTCATCCTTCTTATCCTTTTCATCTGTATTTATCGACGTTGAAGGCGTGTGACTGGACTTGGAGTTGGACTCTACGGAAGCCTCGGAAACAGACGGGGACGGCGACAATGAGTACCCCTTATCGTCCTTCTTGTACATGGCCGGTCCATCAAGTGAGTCTGAATAGTCCTCTTGTGGGGGGTATTGGGCCTGGTAGTTGGACGAAACCGAGTGGAGATCGTGGTGTGATTTCAGATCCAGGTAGTGGGAGAATTGAGACTGTTCCAGATCCAGAAGACGTTTTAGATAGTGAGGGTCGTCGACCTGGTCCAGATCCAGAGATGGGTTATCTGTACCATCTTTGACTTCTATGACTTCATTGGAGTTACCCTCAACCTCTGCCTTTTCATCCTTCAAACTAGTCATCAGACCCATTCTTGGACTAAAGTGAGGCAGACGAGGATCAAGACTGGAAACCAGCCCCAAACGAGAACCCAAATGGGAACTCAGATGTGGATCGAGTCGCGAAACCAGATGCGAAGAGGTGTTCAAGTGGGAAGTGTGAGAACTCATGTGGGTATCTCTTGTATCTGCTGGCTTCATATTAAAAGACTTGAGATGGAACGAATTTGAAACACTGGAGTTGAGTGGACTGATATTATTAAGTGCCAGATCGAGGTTCACATCAAGTGGGCTCTGATCAAGGTTCACGTCGAGTTTATCAAACTTCACATCAAAGTCTCCATCCAAAAGAAGGGACTGTTGGGACCTACGGTCCGTTTTCACCTCGTCCAAAAGAAGAGACCGTCTGGGGTCTTCCAGAAGAAGTGAGCGTCTGGGATCATCAGAAAAAAGAGAACGACGAGGGTCTTCGAAAAGCGATTTCTTGGGCTCTTCTTCAAGGAGAAGCGATTGCAGGGATTGAGGGAGGAGTGATTGGGGGAGAAATGACAGTGATTTGGGAAGTGAGGGAAGGGATTGCATATACTTTGGAACCAGATATTTATAATTTTCCTCTTCTTCCTTCTCTTTCTCTTTCCTCTCTTCTTCTTTCTTCTCTATTTCCTTCTCCTTCCTTTCTATTTCTTTTCTTTCTTTCTCCTTCCTCTCTATTTCTTTTCTCTCTATTTCCTTTCTTTCCCTTTCCCTCCTCTCACTTTCCCTCCTCTCTATTTCTTTCCTCTCAATCCTCTCTCTTTCTATTCTCTCCTTCTCTCTCTTTTCCCTCTCCTCCTTTTCTTTCCTCTCCTTATGCTGTCTCTCCTTTTCTTTCCTCTCCTTATGCTGTCTTTCTCTCTCCTCCCTCTCATGTTTTTCCCTTTCCTCCTCCCTCATCTCATCCTCCTCACTCAAATCCCTCTTCTCTCTCTTATCCACACTGCGGTCATCCTCGCTCGTTCTCTTGCGCGGCACCTCATCACGTGGTTCCCTCTTCTTTTTCGGCCGCGATGGAAGCGCCGCATGCAGAAGGCTTTTCCTGAGGGTGCGCGCATTGTAAGTACGCGGATTATGCAGTGCCCTGTTATTGTAGAATTCGTGTGCTGTGCTCACCACGCCCAGTCCAGTGGAACTGTCCAGGTCCGGGTCGTCAATCGGGTACATTTTCTTGAACTTGCTCCCGTACGACGACGCACTGGTGAGACTGGCTGTGCGTGATTTTACAGAGTTGGGAATGGGATTGAATTGGTTGAACTGGTTGTTGAGTTGGTTGTTAAAGGTTGGACTCGATCCAAAAGAGGGACTGGAGCCAAAGGAAGGACTGCCTCCAAAAGAGGGACTATTACCCACGGACTGAGTGCCCATGGAATACGAGGGATTGTACGCATAGTTGTAGTTGCAATTATATCCAACAAACGACGGGTCAAAGTAGTTGGAATTATTCTGGGGACTTTGCATCTGGGGACTCATGGACATTGGCATTGTATTTGGAACACTCATCAGCATCATATTAGGTTGGTAGTTGTACTGATTGTAGTAGTAGGGATTGACGCTATTCATACCTTGACCTTGATGACTTTGATATCCTTGGTTATTCATATTCATACCTTGGTTCATACCTTGATTCATACCTTGGTTATTCATATTCACACCTTGGTTATTCATATTCACACCTTGGTTATTCATATTCACACCTTGGTTATTCATATTCACACCTTGGTTATTCATATTCACACCTTGGTTATTCATATTCACACCTTGGTTATTCATATTCACACCTTGGTTATTCATATTCATACTGTTCATACCTTGATTATTCATATTCACACCTTGGTTCATATTCACACCTTGGTTATTCACACCCTGATTCATATTCACATTCACACCTTGGTTCACATTCACACCCTGATTATTCTTTATCTTCCCCGGTCTATTTCTCTGGGTTGGAGCCGTTCTTGGTCTAAAGACCTCACCGTTTGGAAAGTAAAAAGGCTGATTCTTTGCCTTTGGGTCGAACTGTTGATTTGAGTGGTTGAGCTGGGTGGGCAAGTTGGGCTGGCTGGAGTGCAGGTGTTGGTACATTTGGCGCTTAGAGGGTTTTTTGCTGCGTTTCACAAACTTGTCGTCTACCAGGATCAAGCCGTCTGTGGATAAGCCTCGTACTGGTGCGTTTGTGGGCCCCGTCGACCCCATGGTGGAGATCGACGTCAAAGAGTTCTTCCTGGAGTACTCGCTCATGGGTTACCTCATGCAAAAAACAAGTTGGAAACGTAGAAATACAAATAGAAAATAAAAAGAGAATATAGAATAGTAACGACAAACATAGAACACAACAGAAAATGAATAGACATTAATATAGAATAGACAGAATAGACAGCATAACAAACATATAGAATACATAGACAACACAACATAGACAACACAACATAGACAACACAACATAGACAACACAACATAGACAGTACACAGCACATACACAACACACACAACATAAACACACAATCTACGTGTCTTTCACGTGAACATTCTTTTTGTACATTCCTTCTCTATTCTTTTCATTATTCCATGCTTCTATATTCTTTGTTCATACTTCTCTGACATTCTTTACTTCTTTTTCTCTTCTCTACTATTCTTCTATTCTCTATTCTTTATCTTCTACTTTCTATCTTCTACTCTTCTACTCTCTCCCATCTTCTATCTCTGTATCCCTACATTCCAGTCTAATTTTTCAAACTTTCTGGCCTTTCTCGCAACCATAAAGGTGCCGCAAAAACTGGACGCAGGTCAATGCATCACGAAAACATAAAGTTAATCACCACCATCTGTTGACAATGCAATTGCCCAAGCGACGCAAAACAAGCAACAAGCAACCCACAAACATCACCCACAAAACATCCGCCCACATCCACTTATTGGCGCTGTTTTACTTTAGTCCTCCCTGCATACCCAGGCAAATCTAGCCAGATCTAAAACTCTTGAAACAAACACGTAAATACCGTTACAAAAAATAGGAACGGTCCAACGGACTCTCGTTTAGATACATGTACAAACATGTACATGTACATGTTTGTCATGTAGATAGATTTCTTATTTCCTACTATTTACCTATTTACCAAATTACCTATTTACCAAATTACCTATTTACCAAATTACCTACCTGCATTCAAATCTATTTCCATCTGCAATTTAAAATCCTCTTAATATTCCTTATAATTACCTATTACCTTATCTTCTTCGCGTCTTGCTGCAGCGAGCATTCTTCCTATTGTTCGCCTCATTGTGTTGGCCTGGAAATGCATATTCAGTGTTTTCGAGGCACATTCTACCTGCGATCCACATTCTTCTTCGACATCTACTAGTAGTATGTACTATATACTATGTACTACATACTATACTACATACTACATACTATCTATTCTACTCTTTATCTCTACTCTACTATCTAATCTCCTACTCTAACTACTCTCACTATTACTCTCTATCACCCACTCTCTATCTACTTCTCGGCTAACTTTGTGTCCACATTAGACTTTTCAGGGCTCATATCTCTTGATTCGATCTCCTGATTTGACACATGAAAAGTGAAACATGGTTATGGGCCCCGGTGGTTTGATTAGACGAGTCCAGCGAGCACGTTCCCAGCATCGTCCATCGTCATTCAGATGAGATCTATGGGGGCTACTAACAAGGACTAACAAGGTAAGGTACTAGGTACTAACAGGCAAGGTACAAAGGATAAAGAACTACAATGACTTGAAACAAGAGCGTGTAATTACGATTGGTGGAGTATCAGCGAGGCGACTAGGAGTGGCATGTGGAAGAAAAAAGATAGGAGAAGTTGAGAGTGTTAAGAGTAGTTAAGAGTAGTTAAGAGTAGTTAAGAGTAGTTAAGAGTAGTTAAGAGTAGTTAAGAGTAAGATGAGAAGAGTAAGAGTATGTGAAGAGTGAGTGAAGATTAAGTGAAGAATAAATGAATATTGAAGAATAAGTGAATATTGAAGAATAAGTGAATATTGAAGACTAATGAACATTGGAAAGTAGATTGAAGATTGAAGTGTCAATAGTGTGAAAAGAGTGGGTAGAAAAGGAGAAAAGACCCAAAGATGAGAGGAGAATAGAGGAGAACCTCTTCCTTATTTTTCTAATTCCTCTTATTTTATTCACTATTTTTCACTCTATTTTTCACTACTTTTCACTCTCTATTTTTCTCTATTTTTCACTCTCTATTTTTCACTCTTTTTCACTTTACTCTGTTCGTTGTAAACTACTGCTTGAACTGCTTCTTTTTGAAAATTTTCCCGCGTCGTGGTATGGGGCGTGGACGGGCGTCTTTTCAGGCGTTAGATCTCACCTCCTTGCTTATCGTTCTCCTTTTCGTCGCCCGTGCCTGCTTTTGCTTGCCTTGTTCCTTCGCGCGCCCTCTTTTTTCATCTTTTGGTTGTTTCAGGTTGGTCGTCTAAAACATACACAAGACTGTTGATGAGTACATTGAGCGAAGCGAAATGTACGAACGTAATGAGTTAGAAGGTAGTTGATTGAGTACATTGAGCGAAGCGAAATGTACGAACGTACTATAAGGAGAAGTTGAGTTGAGGAGTAGTCATTGGAGTACATGTTTGTACTGAAAGTACATTTCGCTTGCGAAATGTACTTCGTTATAGGGTATGGTGAAAAGTACATGAGAGTAGCAAACGAAAGTGTACGTACACTGAGAAGTACACTGAAAGTACTAATACACTGTAAACACTGAAAAGTAGTACACTGTAAACACTGAAAGTACACTGAAAATTGAATGTATACAAGTACATTGAGGAGTGACAGTGCACTGAATACACTGAAAAGTACAAGTCAAAGAGAAACCGATTCTCACTCATCCAACTCATTTGTGACGACCCCTGATACTCTCGTCACTCCCCATTGTTCCTCTGATAATATTGTTAAGCCGACTTCTATCGACTATCCTAATTTTTCTGTGCTCATACTTTGACGGTGCTTCTCGTGTATTGAGCATCTTTATTATTGAAGTTATTCGAGTAATTGAGTATTCATTGTTCGAGTAGTGTTTAGAGATTCAAGATATTAGATTCAAGATATTAGATTCAAGACATTCGATATTCAAGACATTCGAATAAAGACATTCGAATAAAGACATTCGATATTCAAGACACTCGAGAAGCTTAACACATTCGAGTATTTCGAGTATTTCGAGTGATTCGAATAACATCTTGAGTTAGTCGAGTATTAGTATTCGAGTAGCAATTCTCGCCTATGGCTAAAAGGGAGGATTCACAAGCCACTTTTGTTGACGAACGCGAAGCGGGGAGTAGGTAAGTGAAAGTGAGGTAGGTGAGAGTAAGTGAGAGTAAGTGAGAGTAAGTGATGATTAATTGAAGAGTAAGTGGGAGTAAGGTAATGATAGTAAGTCAACAGTAGGTAGTGAGAATAAGTGAAGAGTAAGGTAAGTGAGTAAGTGAAGACACCTTTGTACGATTTAAAATTTGAATCATCAACGCTAGTAACTGATGCCAATGATCTGTGCTTAAAATTCCCTTCTACTCTTCTTTTGTTCTTTGTTCTACTCTTTTGTTCTACTCTTTTGTTCTACTCTTTTGTTCTACTCTTTTGTTCTTTTGTTCTTTGTACTTTTGTACTTTTTCGCTCTTCCATTTGTGCCATGAACACCATCTTCCTTCTTGGCTACTTCCTTCTAGGCCACTTCCTTCTAGGCCACCTAGGCTACTGCCTGGCCATATCAATCCTTGTTAATGGCAGGGAAATATCCTCCGACGAGATTGCCGCCCATATTCCCCGACCCATAAAATCATCCTTCAAAAGAATTACGCCCCATCTCCAACAGGACCACTTGACAGTTCCTCTTTCAAAAGGTCAGACAGTGGGTGAAAGTCTACTTCATGGGAATGTCGATAGATTCAGACAAGGCGATAGCCTTGGCAGAATCAAAAGGCCGGAGAGAGAAGAGGGGGAGAAGTTTACTTCTTCCCCTTCCTCTTTTTCTTCCACTTTTTCCTCTTCCCCCTCTTTTTCATCCTCCTCCTCTTCTTCTTCTTCAATCCCCTTCTCTTTCTCTTCTTCTCTTTCTTTCCATTCATCCTTTCCCTCCTCATTCTCCTCATCTCCCTCCCTCCCTTCGAGTGTTCCCTCCATCATCCTCGAATCCAAAATCTCTTGGATCAAAGAGTACTTGGCCTGGGCAGAAGTGTCCCAAGTGACCGCCCAGTCAGTTCCCGTCCAACGCACAGACTTGATGACATCTGCAATCACAAACTACCAGGACCTCCAGGCTGACCAATCTGACCTTCGCTCATGGACAAACTTTGTGGTGCAGAGCAGCAAGAACAAGGCCCCAAATGTGGATTACTCCTTCAAAAAGTTCGGGCGGGGGGGTCACACAGACACAGTCTCCAGCCCCAAGATCGATGTCGACGACTTCATCTCGTACTTGGTGTCGGTCCACGGATTCGAGCCCTCAGAAGTGGCCTTCTTGAGGCTGGCTGACTTGGACCACGGCTTGGAGGAAATAGAACGCGAGTTGAACAGGGCAAAGGAGAGGGAGTCGGTATCGACAAGCACTATAGATATAGGGGGGGATATTCCAAGTATGGGCGTGAGGAGATGTCCGCATGTTTGGGTGGTGTTGCTCGGTCTTGTTCTTCAGATGTAATAAAGAGAATTGCTGTAGCGTGTTTTATATGCAGGATTTGCAGCCATTTTTCCCAGAGGGAGTAGGGATGGACATACACTAGTACACAATAGTACGCAGTACACAGTGATTACACCGAATGTAAACATTCTGTGTATTATTGAAGTTCATACCACTACAAAAGATCAGTTTCGCATATTATGACATGTAGATGTTGTCAGTCAGTGACACTAGGTATATATAAGTCACGATTTCATGGTGATATCACATGAGTTAAGAACAACATTCGCTTCGCTCATGTTATTCTTCACTCACCATCAATCGTAATAGATCCAAAGTCTAGTCAATATCAAGACTTCTGCAATCGTGTGTACGTCAACAAGTGATACCTGACAAGTGGTACCGCCACACTGAAGCATGGATTTTGGCATTGGAAAAAGTGTATATCGCCTGTGTACCCCCATAGTAACATGCGCTCATCCACTATGGGCAATCCGAAGCAACATATTTTGATGGAATTCGATTTCCAGTTAAAGTAGTAAGATCTGGAATGGAAAAAGGCAAATACAATCTAGCATCGAGGTTCTATCACTGAATCAGTACATTGAGATTCAAACTTTTCAATTGTATTATCGACTACGCCTGCTTGTGAAGTTGCCAATCTTTCGTGGTATCTAGAGATGTGTTCTGATATCTTACTGTGTCAAGCAATGTTTGAACACAACGACGTCGCCCCTTCTGTCATAACTAATGATCTAATAGGAATTAGCTGATAATCAGCAAGAATTTTGGAATGCAGTAAAGGTACAACAGCTGGAACATCGCCATAAACCTTGAGAGTGAAAAGTTCAATAATCAAGAATATCAATGGTGGATGGGTTGGTGGGGTTGTTATCTTGTTCTTCTAGTTCTTCTAGTTCTTAGGAGGTAGGATGTCATCTCTGTGGCACAGACCAGTATAAAGTGAGCATGGTCAATGTTTTATTTCATTTTCGCCTATTGTAGGAGCATCTTTAAGTATCAAATCAAACAGGGCAATTTCGACCGTGATACCGACGACTATCTATACCTACGCCTGTCCTTGACTATTGACATTTCATTGTGAGCAATGGGAGGGCTGACTACGATAGGTAATGCTTTATTGGATAATATAAGCAGTCCTTGTTGGAACTGATATGACTGCCACACAATACCTTGGGAAAAGCATGGGAAAGTGGGCAGGTATGGGATACGGTCTGACTACCGAGAATAATTCTTTTGATGCCTTTAACCTTCGACTAGTTCGCTTCGCTCACTATTCTCCATTCTCACTGTACTCACTGTACTCCTCTTTCGAACAGTTCGCTTCGCTCACTGTTCTCAGGCCGTGGCTGCAAAATGTGACACAATGCAGGCATAAATGCATACGCAGAAAACGTCCAGTTATTGATACTAAGGTTAAGGTTTTAGACGGCGTCTGAATAGACTAGACAGACTGTAGACTATACTAATAGGCTAGACTGTCGATTAGAGTGTAGACTGTAGATTTTAGACCATAGAATGTAGACTGTAGACTAGATTGTAGACTAGACTGTAGACGAGACTGTAGACTGTAGATTGTAGACTAGAGACTGTAGACTTATACTGGATGGACTAGATGGACTAGCAGTCTCACTACATGTGTACAGCGCACCATCAAGTTACTGATCAAAGCTCATCTACATTTACTTTGCATTATTTCTTGTCTATATTGACGTTCATAGTGTCTTTTGGTCGTTAGATCATAACTGTTATCTGAAGAGTGACTAAGCGAGACATGAGAGAATTGAAGATGAAGAGACGTTGGGGATTGTTGAACACGAAGAGACGTTGAGAATTGTTGAACATGAAGAGACATTTCGTTTAACTCGAAAGTGTGAATGTACAACTTGTTGTGTTATCGCATAGATGAGCTTCGCTCATCTATGCTCAGTTCACTCAATTGTTGAAACATGACTATTCAAGAACAATTTCGCTTCGCTCAATTGTCTTGCTGGTCTGCTTATGACAACGCCACCACATTCGTCGCACTCAACCTCCACAACACCACCATCAACACCGACCTATACGGCGCATACCTCTCTGCAAAGTACTTCACATACTCATCATGGTGCGGAGTCCAGTCCCTCTTTGAATCCTTCTTGTTCAGAAACGTCGTTTTCTTTGCCTTGGCCAAGCGCAGTTTCAACTCCTCATTTTCCCTAAACTCCCTCTTGATTTCCTCCAACACATGGGGCCGTTTCTCAAAGTACCGTGCAACCCCCCTCGCAATCCCCAAGTCCTCGTGGGCAAACACGTCCAACTCCTTCAATGTGAAGAGTGCAAACATTTTTGCGGACCAGAGCCCAATTCCCTTGAGTCCAACAAACTCCGCGTACAATTCCTCGAGTGGCAGCAGGTAAAAGTCAGGTTGGGCCACCTTGCACTCTGGGTTCGCAAACGCCTCAGAAATATGGGTGATGTACTTGACCTTTGAGTTCGAGAGTCCTGCACCCCGAAGTTGTTCGGAGGTCTTTGTCAATACGTTTTGTGGAGTGAGTTTGTGGTCGAGCAAGGCCTCGAACTTTGCCCGGATGGACCGTGCGGCTGCTCCGCTGACCTGCTGTGAGATCACACTCGAAACTAGTCGGAACCAGTAGTGGTTTATGAGGTCGGCTGGCGGTTCTGTCTCGGGTTCAAACTGGTGGAAGGGGCTACTCACAACTACAGAGTAGAGCGTGGGGTCTACGGTCAAGAGGTGTTTGATGCCAGTAATGAATTCGGGGGTGTGGGCGTCCACAAACTCTTGGGGTAGTGCACCATCTGGAGCAACAGGAATGTGAGCAACAGAGTCTTCATAGGTGAGTTTGGAGGATTTGGATTTCGTAGATTTGGTGGTGGTAGGTTTGGAGATGGTGGATTTGGAGATGGTAGACTCACTAGATTCAGTGGTAGATTCTGTAGTTTCACCAGCTTCAGTAGACTCAGTATTCGTAGATTTTGACTTCGTAGACTTAGACCTGGTAGACTTCGACTTAATCTCAATCTTTACCTCATCCTTCACTGTGGTTGTTTGAGTGATTATCTTTCTCTTCTTTATGGGAGAGGCTGCCAGAGCCGATCTAGTGATCCTCATAAAGATTGGGAATCGAGAAGGAAATAGAATCGAGAAGGAAATAGAATCGAGAAGGAAATAGAATCGAGCGATCTATTCTTTGTGAGATGATAAATTCACCACTGACTCACAATAATCACTAAATGTTAAATGTTCACTAAATAACACACCAATAATCACACAATATTACTAATATTCACCAATTCACTATATTCACACTAAATGTTCACTAAATGTTCACACTAACACCAAATGTTCACTAAATACTCACAATATTCACACCATTCACTAAATATTCACTGATATTCAATCTGGTTTCAGACAACATACAAATACTAACAAAACTTCAATCTGGTTTTATCAATCTGGTTCTATCAATCTGGTTCTATCAATCTGATTCTATCAATCTGATTCTATTCACATAATTTACACTTACTACGACTTTTCATCTTAACCTTACTTATTCGTATTCTCAGAACTTTAGTGAATATCGTTTTCTGCGCACAGTAACTACAAAAGCAGCTGTAGAATTGAGTGAATATTCTATATAAATACTAGAATAGCGGGAGATATGAATGAGTTTCATGGTAATTATAAAGTAGAAGTAGTAGAAGTAGTAGAAGTTGGGAAATGTAGAGTAGCAGTAAAAGTGATGTAAAAGTAGTGAGTAAAAGTAAGTGAGCAAGTAAGTGAGTAAAAGTAAGTGAGTAAGTAAGTGAGTAAAAGTGAGTAAGTGGTAGAAGTGTATTTGAAAACAGCATATAATAGGGTAAAACTAAGTAGTGGGGTTAACTTGTAGAATAGAATATTGTTGTGGTGTACTGAAATATGGCTTGCCCATATTTCAGTATCATATTTCAGTATTATTTTTCATGCACCGACCTCTAGATGGCCTTTCATTCTGCTGCACAGGCCTTGTTTCCAATGTGCGCGACGACATTGCCAAAAAGATCAGTGCTCTCGGGGGCACGCACTACTGCGACCTTATGAGCGACGTGCAATATCTCATCGTGGGCGAGCGCAACACCGCCAAGTACGACTACTGTATTCGGAGACGCGCCGACATTCGTTTCCTCAGCGCAGATGCGATTTCTTCGATCCATGCGCTCTGGCTCAAGGGCGAGGACGAAAAGTCTGCGGGCTTGGACGTGAACTCGTATGGGAAGCCCATATTCGACCACGTGAACGTGTGTATGGCGCGCATCGAGCTCGATGTGGACCACTTGCGCACGCTTTTCCAGCGCGACCAGTTCCGGTTGCGTGCGCTCAAACACGTGACCAAGTTGAAGATCCAGGAGCTTCTTTCCCCCACCAATTTGGCTCAGATGGTGTGTGATAACGGTGGAAAGGTGACCGAGTCGCTCACCATGGCCAACTCGTGTGTTGTGAGCACAGAAACGAGTGGTCGACGGTACGAAAAGGCCGTGGAGTGGAAAATCAAGGTGGTGCACCCGGTGTGGATCTACGACTGCGTGGTGCGAAAGGCCCTACTTGACCCCCAAAACTACATTGTGAACTCGTCGGAGCAGTACTATGAGGGATGTGAGGTGTGGACGGATATTGTGGATGGAATGGTGGTGGCCAGTAGACAAAGGGCTGTGGATGAACCAAGGAGAAGAACCCAGAATAATAGTGAGATATGGAATTCAATTATGGAGAGAAGTAGGTCGACTGTACGAAGACCGGAAAAGTCAAGTGTTTGGGATGAGGAGGATGTACTTCTGACTGATCTGACCATTGGTCGTCAGACCAATGGTCTGAATGGTCTGAATGGTCTTTCAAATACTAATGGTCTTAGTAACGGCCTCACCAAGAATGGTACCACTGATCTTACTCTTACCAACCCCAAAGACCCCTTTGAAGACTTTTTCATGGGCTTCACCTTTGTCATTGTGGGGTTTACACTGCACCAAACATCTGTTCTCAGTGGAATTCTTGAGAAACACCGCGGTGAAATCACCACCACCGACGACACGTCTGAAACCATCACCCATGTGATTGTTCCTGCGTCCAACGGCGTGAACTGTTCGGCCATGCTCCGCATTCTCCCCGGGGTTGTCAAGACCCGCATTGCCAACGGCGACATCAAGGTTGTCACCGAGTGGTTTGTGGAGCGGTCCATGTACTACAAGAAACTCACCTTTGACAGGTGGGGCATGCCGATGAAAGGCTTGGTTCCGCTGGCGAAAAAGTTCAAGATTTGCATCTCTGGGTTCACTGGCATCGAGCTTCTTCACCTTGAGAAATTGATCGGGTACCTCAACTTTGAGTACTGCGAGTCCTTGGCGGCACAACGCGACTTGCTAGTGGTGAACATCAACTTGTTCAAGAGCAAGTTGACCAAGTCGTCGCCCCAGTTGTTCCAGTACAAACAGCAGGATATCCTCAACTGTCCCACTTACCAAAAGGGCACGACATCGGTGTCGACCATCTCGACGAAAAACAAGATCAATGCCGCCAAGAACTGGGGGATTCCTATAGTGTCGATCGCGTACTTGTGGGAGATTGTGGAGCAGTCGGTGGGGAAACTGGCGGTGGTGATGCCGGATGTGGTGGATGTGAAGTGGTGTCTTTTTGCACCCAGTGACTTGAGTAAACCAAAGACACTTTTGGAGTACGTCAAGAATATCGAAGAAAGTCCAAAGAGCTTGGACAAGGTGCGTAGTCCAAAGAGGAGTTTGGATGATAAGGTGAGGCTACCGTCGCCGCGCAAGTCCAGAAAGAGACAAAGTTATGGGAGGTTGGAGGGTGGTAAGGACGGAGGGAGTGATAGTAGGGATGGAGGGAGTAAGGATGGAGGGAGTAAGGATGGAGGGATTATAGATGGAAGTAAGGATGGAAGTAGGGATGGAAGAATGGATGGAAGCAAGGATGAGAGCAATCGATACGAGGGTTTTGCAGATGAAGCAGATGTGACTTTTGAAGAGGACCGTATACAGGTGTGTTATGAGGATCCGGAGTCTGTGCGGAAGGATCGTATGTTGCAGGAAAAGCTTGAGAGTCCGACTGAGGGGAGACCTGTGAGGGAGGTGAAGAAGAGGACGAGGTATTCGAAGTAACAATTGAGTGAACAATCGAGCGAAGCGAGATTGTTCAAAATAAGTTGAGCAGATTCTCAAACAATCGAGCGAAGTGAACAATTGAGCGAAGTGAAATTTCTCTTAATTGAGCGAAGAATTATTCAGAATGAAACAATCTCGCTTCGCTCAATTGTTCCCACTAAAAACAATCTCCTTGTTCATCTGTGCACTTGATTGAGGATTGAATAGAATGGAGTATCGGATGAATGTCGAATTTATCGATGATATTGGGTAATGAGTATTGGAGGCAATGATTATGCCGGTTTATAGAAATGAAAATTGCATACCTCATTGTAGTTTGGCTGCGAAAAATTGTGGGAGCGTAATTGAGTGATCAACAGTGCTAAGATTAGCTCAGTTAAGAGATAATAGGTCCTGAGGGGTAACTAGTGAAGAGACTAAGAATGAGGCTGAAAATGAGACTGAGAATGAGAATGAGAATGAGAATGAGAATGAGAATGAGAATGAAACTGAAAGTGAGAATGAAACTGAAAGTGAGAATGAAACTGAAAGTGAGAATGAAACTGAAAGTGAGAATGAAACTGAAAGTGAGAATGAAACTGAAAGTGAGAATGAAACTGAAAGTGAGAATGAAACTGAAAGTGAGACTGAAAGTGAAACTGAAAATGAGACTGAAAATGAGGCCACTCTAGCTCATGTCGCTCAATTCTGGCTGTCTGTACGCCTCAAATTTATCATCATGAACACTCGTAATAGTTGATTCTGACTTTCTAAAGATCAGCTGTTCCTTAGCATGGACAGCCATTCTATAACAGAAACTCCCTATTTTCATGAAGATGTTAACGTCTTCAAGTAATCACGTCAATAACGAAGCAGAATCGGGCATCTTCACGATTTGCATCTTACAGCAGGGCATTGCGTGCGTCCACTGTCCAAGACGGAGACCACGCGGTAATTAGCCCGATCCTTTTGATCTGTGGATCACTGGTTTGAGTTCATCGGTGTTGGTGAAGTGGATGTTTTCGAAAGGGTTCACGATCGAAATTTAGGTTTTGTGAGGTCACCAAATAGCTGAAAAGTTTCATATAGTGAATTTTAGGCTGAGGAGAAGGAAAGTTTGAGACTAGATCATTGATTCTTGTAAATGGAAATTGCATTTGTCACTGTACCAAGGAGATCGTTGATTCGTGTGACTGTCCGAAGAATGGCAGCAAGCACTCTCAAAGTATGGGTCTTAACATGAGGAAACAAGGTCCACTAAACCTTCATCGTACTTTAATAGAGCATGAATTTATTCAATTTAAGGATTTGTCATACGGCTGGAGAGGTTAACCCCCCAAAGCCCCTTAAGGGGTGAGAATTACATAAGCGTCGACACTGAGACATCAAGATATCCAGACTTTTATGCTTTGAAGACTAGACTTTCAAGACAATGAATACTAGCGACACTGAAGACTAGTATTCCGAGACTTTCAAGGCATCCAACACATTTCAGACTCAAAGCATCCAGTTAAAGACTTTCAAGACACTCAAACTACACCATATTGAGTGAGTCTCAAATGTCTTTGTAGTGTGATTACACTACAGAGTAACCAGTGCAACACCTCTGCAACAGTGACACAAAGATCACTCCAAGCCTTGTTCAGCCAAATCAACGATATCTCCACACTGAAAACTTTTTCTATGTTGTCTAAAATGTTGTTATTGTCTCACATTCTCAAACAGTCTCTTTTGGTAATGCCAAATTTAGAAGGTTCTCACCCTCGAACAATTCGCAAATGAATTCATCTTGTACACAAATCATTCAATCTTCTGTTCAGTTCATGTTTTCTTTGTGCTGCTCTGTAGCAATACACTATCCAAATTTCAAAATAAACAAGGTCTTTGTACAAGTAGCTTTTACCAATAATCTCGTAACAAAAATACATTTCTCAGTCAATCTATTGTCTTCTCTCATCTTTCATCTCTTATTCCTCATCTTACATTCTCATCTTACATTCTCATCTTTCATCTATTTCATTCTCTCATCTTCATTCCCTCATCTCCCTCATCTTCACTCCATCTCCATCTCTTACTCCATCTCCACCTCCGCGCCGGTTGCCCACTTTGGTAATTTTGGGGCCGCTCGTGTATATTCTGTGGAATTTACCCCAGCAACAACATGCCACAACATGGATGGTCAGCCGTACCGTACGTAAGACAGCATGGTCACCCTGCCCCACCCGCCCCATTTCGGGCACTGTCTTGGGCTGCGGAGCTCTTCCCCTCTGGGCTGCAGCCCTAAGTTCCACGTGACCAATTCCCCCTCCGGCGGCATTGGTGCGCACACTACTGCCACGATCGCAAATTTTCACGTATAAATTTTTTCGCAAATCCGTTTTCCTTTTTTTTTTCTTCACAAGTAATTCATCATGGGTAAGGAAAAGACTCACGTTAACGTCGTTGTTATTGGTCACGTCGACTCTGGTAAGTCCACCACCACCGGACACTTGATCTTCAAGTGTGG
>JAJMSN010000055.1:0-97581 GCA_030558435.1 Kodamaea kakaduensis
TCGGAGACCTGGAGTGTGGATGTTAGGTTCAATTTTTGCCACCAGTGTCTACTACATGCACAGTCGATGAGTAGTTTATTCCCACATCGGTTTTGTGTAATTTAAGGATATCCTCCTTTATAAACCCACAAAGCACCCTTTCCTTCAACAAATCCTCTTGGTGGCCAAGCTGGCTAAGGCGCGAGACTGTAATGAGTTCCTCAAAGTAATCTTGAGATCGGGTGTTCGACTCACCCCCAGGAGATTTTTTTTCGCAGACCAAAGACCACACTTACTTTTTTTTCAGATGCGATGAGATTTTAAACACACAATCATGGCTAGAAGTATCAATAAACCCAGGAAGCAAATTATTGCCCTGAAGCACAACGCCACTGTTTCTAGAAGAAGAACCGAGAGGGCGAAGAAGCAGGTTCCCACCAGATCCTCTTTGGGGAGATACGCCGACAAGGACCTGACTGCACCCAGACCAAATGATTCCAAGTCCATTGCCTTGTACACTGGATCGGGTCCAACTGCCACTGGTGTGTTGACCAACAACATCTTGTCCAAGAAGAAGGCGCAGAAGTTGGCCAGAAACCAAAAGTACATCAACAAGAGAAGCGGCATGGACATCGACATGGAGCAAAAGACCAAGGAGGTGAAGGAGTCCGACTTGGACAAGATCAAGGCTGCATTGTGGAATGTGATTGAAAACAAGCACTTCATCAAGGTGGATACCGATGCGGAGGGAACCACCCTTGGTGTGCAATCATTTTGAGAATTAGCATAAATGATAAGGATGTTATAGAGAATTAATACCATGGAACACAGAAGTCACCAACAATTGAGCAGCCACATTAGCGAAGCGAGATTGTGGATTTTGTATGAAAAAGCGGAATTTCTACTATATTTCTATTTTATCAATGATAGTGAAGATGGGAGCGTGGAAGGAAGTGATTAGCATCAATGATCAGCATAGAATAATGATCAGCATAGAATAATGATCAGCATAGAATAATGATGAGAAATTTAATGATCAGTATAGAGTTAATGATCATTATGAAGTTAATGATCATTATGGAGTTAATGATCAGCATAGTTAATGATCAGAAATTAGTCGATAATTCATTTTACGCATCACTTCATCTTCACAGCATTAAAAACTGTATTCTTCATTTGAAACTAAAGCACCTGGAATTCGGTGCTTACAACGAAAACTTTCTCTGCTCCTCTAATCTTGTATTATCTACTTAGTCAATAAACCTTTTTGTGTCAAGTTCTGGAGAACACTACTGTACAAGCATCCAATCACTTCCTTTGGCTGGTCAGCTCTAAACACAGAAGTTCCTGCCACAATGACGTTTGCGCCTGCCTCCGAGGCAGCACCGATCGTGTCCTTGCCCAAACCACCATCCACCTCGATGTTCAACTGGGGGTACTTGGCCCTCAACTTCTCCACCTTGGACATCATATCGGCCATGAACTTCTGGCCACCAAAGCCCGGCTCCACTGTCATGACCAATCCCATGTCCAATTCATCAGCGAACACGTAGATGTCCTCAATTGGAGTACCTGGCTTGACGGCACACGCAGCCTTCATACCACTGGCCTTGATCTGCTTGATAAGGGCCTTTGGGTCCTTGGTGGACTCAATGTGGAAAGTGAACAGGTCACCGCCCGCCTCAGCCACGATCTCGACCCACTGTTCGGGGCGCGACACCATCATGTGGCAATCGAACAAAACCCCAGTGTCGCGAGGGATCTTCTTTCTCAAGCTCTCGATAATGGGGGGGCCCAAGGAGATGTTTGGGACAAAGTGGCCGTCCATGACGTCGATGTGGAGCCAATTAGCACCGTCGTTGATGACGCGCTGGCACTCTTCGCCGAGATTGGCAAAGTCCGAGGCCAAGATCGATGGGGCAATGATGGGAACAACCATGGTGTAGTGGTAATTAATTGCTCTGACAATTATGTCAGCCGACACTGGCAAGTCCGGCGCGCGACATTGGGACCCAAAAATGTCGTGGGGTACGGGCAAAGTGCTGCGCAAAATCGTGAACGAACAGGTATAGTCGGAACAACAGAATGAGCAACAGTGCAACCGATGGCGCCTCCTTTTCCGAGCAGTTGTTAGAGGCTGCAAGACGCAACAACACAGAATTGTTGTTGCAGATCAAAGTGGATCTCAACAACGACACCGAGAAGTTGGCCAAGCTCGTGAACACCACCAGAGAGGTGATCAGCAACAACTCGGTTTTGCATATAGCTACCAAATTGGGTAACTGGGAATTCATAGACATCGTGTTGGACATCGAGGGCGTTGAGATCGACCCGAAAAACGACGAGGGGTACACACCGTTGCACTACGCTGTCCAGTACTGCACCGAGGAGCCGGAACACGGCTTGTTTGTCGTGGATAACCTCCTCGACGCCGGCTCAGACCCAAGAATAATCAACAAGTTCAACTTGCGCCCCATAGACTACGCAGGCAAGGACGACGACAAGTTGAGAGACTTGTTGCAGAGTGCAGAGTATGCAATTAACATGGAGATCCCGGACGAGGACCAGTTGGAGGGGTTGGAGGAACAGGATGATGGATCTGGATCCGCATCAGAATAGATCAACAGCTTGAGGTACTAGGTATACTAGTTATACTAAGGTATAACATGTATGATGCTGGTTATAGGCATACTAAGCAATACTTGTATACGATGAAAGATACTATTGACAGGTCATGCACCAGTTAATGATATCTGAATTCATACTCAATACCTTCACCCGCTGATGACTCGAGCTAAGAGTGATCCAACATGAATGATACACTGAAGTCAGCATCATTCGTATGGAATATGAATGAGCTACAGAAAATAGATTACTCAATACCATGATTAGACTAGGAACCAAAGTAGATTCTGCATACTCAAGCTTCTTTTTCTTTAGTATTCATTCTATTCTATTCTATTAGCATTCTACTCTATTAGTATTCTATTCTATTGGTATTCTATCTATTAGTGTTCTATTCTATTAGTATTCTATTCTATTAGTACTCTATTCTATTAGTACTCATTCAAGTATTCTATTAATTCTATTCTATTTAGTCTTGTCGTCACCTATTCTATCTCAAAATCATCATTTGCACATTCAGCCCAATCTCCAAGTATGCCTTTTCCCCTCTCTTTCAATTTCTCTCTATCACTCTTTCCCCTTTTGAATTCTCCATAAGAACCACCCTCGAACCCCAAATCCAAGTACTTCTTGAATAAGCTCCTTCTACAAATAATGCTCTCCCCACCCTTTTTAGGAGGTTTATTCTTTATGAAGGCTCCGTTTTTGACCCCGTTATTCAACACTTGAGTGGTCCCAGTTGGAACCACATGAAGTAACGATAGTTGACTAGGGCTATAATCCTCAGGTTTGCTATCACCTGGCTTGAAGTAGTCATACTTCACTTCATCATACGTCAACACTTCTAGAGGATGTGCCTCGGCCACCTTATCTGTGAACCTCTCCTTAAAACATCGCGAAAAGTCCTCAGCCTTATACTTATCTTTCCCCACGACCAAATACGACAAGTAGATGGGCTCTTGGGTCAAATCGCTTGTTACGCAATTGGTGATCCCCGTCAACTGCTTCAAGCACAATTTATCTGAGCACGACTTGCTGTAGCTGATCAAACTATCTGCCCTGCCTGGTTTTGTGCGTACAACACCCACCTCGCTAAAGTTCTCACGGCCCCTCACCAACTTTCGCCTTTTAACCCAAGCTTCGGAGCGATCTGAAAGCAAAGACATGGAAGCATCACCACAGGGTGGCTCACTAATGAAAAGTGCGAGCTTGACACCATCTTTCAATATCATAAACCCTTCGTTTCTCTCAAAAATCTCTGAAATGTAACCATCGCTCGAATCGCTCATCTTGGAGTATTCCTCCAACATGTACCAATTGAAGAGCCGCAATGATAGTATTTCCGCATGGAGATCATGGACGAACATTCCTTTGGAGAATTCTCGGAATCGATCTGGTAAACTCTTCACACCAGTCGATATACATATGGGCACAAGACCATTTTCTGTCACAGCGACTATCCCCGCCAACACCGTCCACTCTTTGACTCCATTGCTTCGTATAACTGGTTTTCCTGATTTCACATTGAGTTTGTTGAAGACATCAACGATACATGTTGCGATTTCGTTACCAGACATATACTAACAATTGAGCGTAGCGAAATTGTTAGAATGAAAATGGAATGGTTCAGTCAAAGAAGTTAATTGAGATTAAGAATTGATAAATGTAGAAATTGACAATAATTGATGGAAATTGATAGAAATTGGTAAAATGATAGAATTGCGAGAAATCGCAAGAAATTGACAAATTGATGGACTTCAAACCGGTACAATCAAGAATCTACACTAATAATCACATTTTCATATATTACTCTCCCAGCGAGTCATATTCCTTGTCCATGCCTTAGAACTTGAATGAAAGTAGTTCAACTTAGGTGGCGGTCCCTGCTCCTAATTAACGAAGCTTACAAAATTAGCTGACCTTATGAGGAGTGCAGATTGACGAAGTTTGCATTAATGAGTTTGCATTGATGACTTAAAAGCAAGCTTTGAGCAAACGAGCGGAAGAAATGAGCGGAGCAAGCTCCACTCATTTCTTATCTCTTCTTTCTCAACGCAGCACTCAATATCCCCACTCCAATTGCCACTGCACCTCCTGCCAAACTCAATCCTATCAACCCATCTCTGGTCACCTTATCATCAATTGCCTTCTTCAATGTGAGTGCCTGTGCGTTGTCCTTCTCATCCCTTAGCAAAGTATCCACATACTGCATGGCATTGCCATACTCCCCAAGTTTAAATGAGCTGAGTCCAAGGTAGTACAAACACTCTCTCCGCATTTCAGGCACGTCCTTGTACAACCTTCTCAAAATAACAATGCCCTGTTGCTGTTCCCTCGTTTTATTAGACTTGATGAGCCCCCACGCGAGGTTGAACTCAGACTGGGGGTTCACGTCAGGCTTCTCTGACTCCACTTGGTTCCTGAGAATATTCAACTCCTGAGGAGATATTGGCTCCTTAATCTCTGCAAGCGCGATTTCAATGGCGGACATACTAAAACAATGTGTAGGCAGATCTATGGGTTCGTGTCTGTGTGTAAATATAGGGAAAACTAGATCGATTGTGGGAAAATCAGATCACAGCAACTCACATTTTTTCAGACGCGCTACTCTCTTATTTGTGGTTTACAGCACATGTCAGAAATTGCAAGATTAGTGCTTGACCAAAACAGTCCCGACAACAATGTGCGGACAGCGGCTGAGCTCGAGTTCAACCAGGTGGTTTCTCGTGACCCCTCGGACGCAAACTACGTTTTAATCCACATGTGCTTAAACGATGAGGTCCCCGTCGATGTGAGACAGGCGTGTTTACTCCACATCAAGAGGCTTGTCCCCAAGTACTGGTCTATTGGCTTTGCCCTGTATGTGGGCCCGCCCCTCAACCAGGAATTGAAGCTGTTTATGAGATCCAATTTGCTCTCCTTGGCCACCACTTGCCCCAACTCCAAGTTGAGAAATAGCAGCGCATACGCCGTGGTCCAGATCGCCTCCGTCGACTATCCAGACGAATGGCCTGATCTTCTTAATGTGCTCTACCGCAAGATTACAGAGGGCGACTCCATTGAGGTGCTTGGCGCCCTAAGTTTATTGAACGATGTCTTTGATGACTTGGTGTTGGAGGAGCAATTGTGGGAAGGCGGTGTTGCAAATGAACTGGTAAACATCATATTGCAGATCCTCAACAAGATAGATGCAGGGATCGAGATCAGAACGTGTGCCCTCAAACTTTACCAAAGCATTTTGAACACTTTACAGAGCCCCGAGGCCTTTGCTGTCGCTTCAAGAAAACAGTTTGTTCACAACCACATCAACTCGGTACTCCCAGTGTTCCTCGAAATGTTGAAGGAGCCCAAAACCAATGATCCCACCCAATTGGCCGAACTCAATTTCCAGCTGATCATATATGTGGTGCTTGCCGAAATTGTGGGTAACTTTAACAAAAAAATTCCATTCGACTTTAAAAAGGCCTTGTTGGCCCAATGCTTGAGCGACTTGGACGTGTACAGCTCCAAGTTCAGTCTTGTCAAGAAGGGGGTGGTGCCGCCCTTTGTCCCCACGGAAACCCTCGATGACCCTTACAAGGTGCTCACCACCCTCTTGAGGGAGGTGCTCCAGGTGGTTTTGTTGACCCAGCACAGTGTAAGGATCAACGAGTTGGTGAATCCGCTCAATTTTGTGGAGTACCTCGTCAATGCAACCACCTTGCTGAAATCCCAGATCGAGGACTACCAGGCTGACGTGAACACTTATGTCACAGATATAACGGGCTTGGGGTTGGATTGCACGACCCGTGACATGGTGAACGAGTTGATATCGGCCATGAATGAACAGGATGCTATTCTTGTGTTTGACGCGGTGAAGAACGAGTTGGGAAACGTGGACGACTTTGTCATCAAGGAAGCCTTTCTCTTTATTTTGGAAGCACTCTTCACTAACGAGGATGCGAAAATCGTTGCGCTGGACGTTCCTGTAACATCGATCCTCAATCTTTTGAACGCCCAGATAGAAAATTCCCACAGCCTTGTGGTGGCACGGTGCTTCCTTGCATTGCCTCGCTTCTTTGAAAAGTTCCAAGACAAACTTTCTGTGGACACCTTTGGCGCAAAGAGCTTTGTCGACATGATTGACTACGCCTCCACATGCAGCCAGGAGAATTACGAGTTTGCGAAAATGGCGTCCTTGGTGAGTCTCAATATTTACAAGGACATCATCAATTGCCTGCGCTTGGACGACACCCAAAAGAAGAATTCGCAGCTCCAAATCTTCAAGTTGGTCCAGTCCCTCATTGAAGAGAGCGAGGAGGATGGGCTCCCCATTCTCCTTGAGGCCATCTCTGTGTCCATCAACATTGACCCGATATTTGCATCCCTGGTCTCCCTTGACAAAGGCGTCAATGTTGTGGACCTCATTTTCAGTGTTGCCTTCAAAGACTCCACCAACATTCAGTTGACCATTGACGCGTCCGAGAGCTTGACGTACTTGTTGCAACAAACCACCTTGAACGACTACTTGTTGTGCTGCGAAAAGTCCCTCCCACACATCATCAACCTCATCAAGTGCGAGATCGCCAAAGGCCAGGTCGAGTACAGCTCCGACCTCTACTTGTCCCTCGAGCTTTTGGGTATCATTGTCCGGTCTGCCCCCGGACGGGAAGACGAGGATTGCTTTCCTCCCGACATCTTCAATTTCATATTTTCGTCCTTGTACGCATTGTTATTGAGCACTCTGGACAACCAGATCTTACAGAGTGGAGGAGAGGTGTTCAACAATATGCTCAAGAAGGCATCCAAGTTGTTTTTGAGCTACCAGGCTCCAGACACTTCGGAGTCTGGGATGAATGCCTTGTTGAACATTGTTTCCAAGTTCTTGTCTCCCGATTTGTCGGACAGTGCCGCTGTGAACTGCGGCAACATTGTGCTTTCCTTGATTGAGCAATACCAGGAACACTTGAGCAACGAGTACTTGTCTCAGATATTGGAGGCCACTGTGCGGAGACTCGTGATTGCCAAGCTGACCATCACCATCGAGAATTTGATCATGGTGTTCACCAAGCTCATTTTGAAGTCTCCACAAGACATGGTTGACTTTTTGAGCTCCAACATCAACTTTGTTCTGCCGTCCACGGGCACTCCCCAGGATGGTCTACACTTGGTTCTCCCCATATGGTTTGAGTCATTTGAAGTCACTAGAGGCTATGAGAAGATCACGCTGAATGCGTTGGCCCTCGCCAGGATCTTTTCCTTGAACGACTCCAGAGTGAATGCCATTATTGTGAATGGTGACATCATTCCATACCAGGGCGATATGATCCGCACCCGTTCCATGACCAAGAATACCCCCGACAAGTACACGCAAATTCCCGCGCCTCTCAAGATCATCAAGTTGTTGATTGGCGAGTTGGAGTTCCAGAACCAGCAGCCCGATGCCAACGACTACCTACCCACTGAAGAGGTGGACGACGACGAAGAGGGATGGGAGGACATGGACGATATTGGGGTGCCAAACTACGAGAAGTTGAAGTCGTACGTCGAGTCGGATGACGAGGACAACGAGGTGGAGGGACAGGCTGGAGACGACTCGTTGTTGCAGATCTTGACGAACTTTTTCAAGGAGTGTGTGGGCAAGAACTTGGGCGATTTCAGAAGGTACTACGATGAGTTGAGTGATGGCGAGAAGAAGACGATTACAGAAAACATAGCATTTGAGTAGGGGAGAGAGAAGAAAGATAAGAAGGAGAGAAGAAGTGATAAAGAGAAGTGATAAGAATGAAAGATGAGAGAACGAAAGAGAATATAAGAGAAGAAAGATCAGAAGGAAAGGTAAGAAAAGAAGAGAAGAAGAGATAACGAGATAAATAGTGGAGGTCATAGGAGTTGGAGATGCTATTCATAGCTAGCATGGATAAGTAGCTGAATTGCTGATCAGTATATAGAATAAGTCATAATGTACAAAGGAACATATTGTTAGTCACAGGAGTGATGATCGTAAAGTGCTTAGGATATGTGTTGTCTTGCTATACCCACTATATGGATGTCCAATCTACTATTTTCTACTATATTACTGTTGTAATACAGCGAACAACTTGCTTCGCTCGTTGTTCTCTCTTGTCTTTGTGTCATCACATGACAAAAAACGATGCGATGACCAATGCATCTTCGATTACTACTTCGCAAGATGGGCTTCGACACCAAAATTTTAACGGCCAAGCCAGAGAGTATATCGTTCGATGCCCATGGCAAGCTCAGCATCAGCGACAAAGTAACAGAGGAAAGTTTGCGCACCGCTGCCCAAGCATTGCACGACAAGAATGTTGTTGGTTTTCCCACCGAAACAGTCTATGGACTCGGAGGCTCTGCCTTATGTGACGAGAGTGTCCGTGCCATCTTCCAGGCCAAGAACCGACCTTCAGACAACCCCCTCATAGTCCACGTATCATCTGTGGAACAACTCAAACGCAAGTTGTTACCACCAGGATATGAGCTCCCCACCATCTACCAGGATCTCACTGCCAAATTCTGGCCCGGACCACTCACCATCCTCCTCCCTATCCACGAAGGCAGCCCCATCTCCAAGTTGGTGACTGCCAACCAAGACACTTTTGGAGTGCGCATACCTCTGCACCCCATTGCACGAGCGTTGATTGCACTCAGTGACTCACCCTTGGCAGCACCCTCTGCCAACGCATCCACCCGGCCGAGTCCTACATTGGCCGAGCATGTCTACAATGATCTCCAGGGCAAAATTCCATTCATTGTGGATGGTGGAGCGTGTAATGTTGGGGTGGAATCCACTGTGGTGGACGGATTGGTGGATCCCCCGATGCTTTTACGCCCAGGAGGTGTTTCTGTAGAAGAGCTCCGCGAAATACAAGGCTGGTCCTCGGTGATTTTGGGCAAGGTCAATGCCGGCAAATTGGAGGCTGTAAAGACCCCTGGAATGAAGTACAGGCACTATTCACCGTCGGCCAGAGTGGTACTCTTCAAAAATTGCGGAGATGGGAAAGAGGCAGTGCCCGCCTACATGAGCGAAAAGGGCATCTCGAAGGATACAAAGGTGGCTATATTGAGGTCCAGGCACTTTGCACAGGGTTTTGTGCCCAATGCAGTGGAAAGAGATCTCGGACCAACAGGCCCGGAAATATCCCGCAATTTGTTCAAGTGGCTCAGAGAAGTGGACGCATTGGGTGTGGAATACATTTTCGTGGAGGGAATCGATGAGGCAAACGAGGGGTTGGCTGTGATGAATAGATTGAATAAGGCAGCTTTGGATACAGTGGAGTTATAGACATAATAAAAGATGTAAGGTACAAGAAGGTACGAGAAGAATAAGACAAGATACAGATACAAGAGAAGAAGTTAAAAGATAAGAAGGTACAAGATACAGATACAAGAAAGGTACAAGAAGATACAGACACAAGAAAGGTAAAAGAAGATACAGACACAAGACAAGACAAGGACATTCTCAACATACAATCTCTTAAAGCATAGTTGCTGATCACTTAAACGCATACACCTCATTTACACCACTTTACAGGTATTGCACTACACAGCCCCAAATCATCCTTGACTTTTTTCCGCTTCTTCCATGAATCATCCATGAATCATGAATCATCTTCATTATAAAGTTTAAACAAATCAAGGCAGAGTCAAAGTATACATGACCGTTAGGTTGTGAACCTTTATAGCAATCTTGCAGATATCCAATGATACTATCTCTTTATCTCCACACTCTATTGTCTATCCATAATCTATCATATCTCATCTTATCTAGACCATCAACACAAGAACGATGAAGGATCCGTGAAAGTGAATGGCTTCATCGCCGTTTTGTGTAGCGCGGGTTCCTCAAATTTCTTCCGTTTTCGTACATTCTGGGCGGCCCTTAGAAGGTAAACCCGATTCACATGGTCAGTTATTCGGGTGTGTCAGGTATTCAGCTTTTCAACGGGCCAGCTGGCTGACCAGCTGGTCAGCCAGATAATTAGCTATTCTATCAGCTATTTTGTCAGCTTTTATCAGCTTTTGTCAGCTACCACCACCTATATATTCCTGAGCCCTGTCGCGCTTACATTTTTTCTCTAAATTTTTAATCGTGTCAAATACTTTTTCAGACTCCGAGCATGAGCGAGAACCCATATGATGAGAAGAACCTAGTTGCTTCGATCGCTCGTTCTAACACGCCGTCCGCAAAGTATTGTGGTTTACCTTTGGACGCCTTGGTGCTGGATTTCCAGGCTGATTTCAAGCTGGGGTTGCTGAATAATCAAGATATTCTCAACCGCAGGTCGATCCATGGCGTCAATGAGCTTTCTAACGACGAGGAAGAGAGCTTGGTGCTAAAGTTTGTGTCCAGTTTCTACGAAGATCCCCTTATTTTGCTCTTGATTGGTTCCGCAATTATCAGTTTCTGGATGGGCAACACCGATGATGCCGTGTCCATCACCCTCGCAATTACAATCGTCGTCACTGTGGGTTTCGTCCAGGAGTACAGGTCCGAAAAGTCGTTGGAAGCGCTCAACAAGTTGGTCCCCGCTGAGTGTAGATTGACCAGAAACGGCTCCACTTCCACTGTTCTTGCCCTGAGCTTGGTGCCCGGTGACTTGATTCACTTTAGTCAGGGTGACAAAATCCCAGCGGATCTCAGAATTATAGAGGCTGTGCAATTGTCCATCGATGAAAGTAACTTGACGGGTGAAAACGTGCCCGTACGAAAGTCGGCTGACCCCATCACCAAAGTTGAAGATATCCCCCCCATCACCTCCAGAACCTCGATTGCCCACATGGGAACCCTTGTGCGCGATGGCCACGGTGCGGGAATTGTTATTGGAACAAACACCAAGACCGAGTTTGGGTCCGTGTTTGAAATGATGAGCGAGATTGAAAAGCCCAAGACCCCTCTCCAGAATGCAATGGACAAGTTGGGTAAGGACTTGAGTGTTTTCAGTTTCATTGTCATTGGTATCATTTGCTTCATTGGTGTTTTGCAGGGACGTTCGTGGTTGGACATGTTCCAGATCTCCGTGTCGTTGGCGGTGGCTGCCATCCCAGAGGGGTTGCCCATCATTGTCACAGTGACCCTCGCCTTGGGTGTTTTGAGAATGGCGCGCCAAAAGGCAATTGTGAGAAGATTGCCCAGTGTCGAGACCCTCGGCAGTGTGTCGGTGATTTGCTCAGACAAGACAGGTACCTTGACCCAGAACCACATGACCATCACCAAGGTCTGGACCACAGATTTGCAAGATAACGTCCACTTTTTGAAGTTGGAGGACTTTGCCGACAACCAGTACCACTCCACCAAGAAGACCTACGATTTGACAAACAACATCGCAAAGACCTTGGAGGCGGGCAATATTTGTAACAACTCGAGATACTCCCTGGAAAATGAAAAGTACGTGGGTAACCCCACCGACATTGCATTTGTCGAGGTCTTGCGCCAGTTTGGCTTGAACGACGCCAGAGAGTCCAAGAATAGAACTTATGAATTGCCCTTTTCCTCAAGCAGAAAGTTCATGGCTGTGTGCGCCCACAACGGAGACTCCAGTAAGTCCGAAACCTTTGCCAAGGGTGGAACCGAGAGAATGTTGCGCATGTGTACCAAGTACTTTGATGCCAATGGAGAGGCCAAGAACTTGACCGATAGCGTGCACAAGCAGATTTTGGAAAAGTCCAACGGGTTGGCAAGCGAGGGTTTGAGAGTGATTGCCCTTGCGAGAAACAACAAAAAGTTGAGCTCCACCAAGGAAGACGACAATGTTGAACCATCAGAGTTGATCTTTTGTGGTTTGGTTGGAATGAATGACCCCCCACGTCCAAATGTCAAGAAGTCAGTGTCCATGTTGATGAAGGGTGGTGTCCATGTCGTGATGATCACGGGTGACTCTTCCAACACAGCCATGAGTATCGCCAAGCAAATCGGGATCCCCATTGTTGGCAACAATGCTGTTATCACTGGTGACCAGATTGACAGCATGAAGGAGGACGAGCTCGTTGCCGCCATCTCCAACGTGTCGATTTTCGCCAGAACGTCTCCAGAGCACAAGGTTTCTATTGTCAAGGCATTCCAAAGAAGAGGCGATGTCGTTGCCATGACGGGTGACGGTGTCAACGATGCCCCTGCCCTAAAGTTGGCTGACATTGGAATCAGTATGGGTAAGAATGGAACCGATGTGGCCAAGGAAGCCTCCGATATGGTGTTGACCGACGATGACTTTTCCACCATATTGAGTGCCATCAAGGAGGGTAAGGGAATCTTTTACAATATCCAGAACTTTATCACCTTCCAGTTATCCACCTCGATTGCTGCCTTGACATTAATTGCTTTGGCCACCTTGTTTGGGTTGCCAAACCCATTGAACGCCATGCAGATCTTGTGGATTAACATCTTGATGGACGGTCCCCCAGCGCAGTCGCTCGGTGTAGAGCCAGTGGACCAGGAAGTGATGGCGCAGCCACCTAGAAAGCGTAACGCCAAGATCTTGACACTGCAATTGATCAAGAGGGTGTTGCAATCGGCCCTGATGATTATTTTGGGAACCCTCTACATATTTATCAAGGAGTCTACCGACAATGAAATCACCGCCAGAGACACCACCATGACCTTTACGTGTTTTGTGTTGTACGACATGTTCAACGCATTGGCATGCCGCTCGTACAGCAAGTCGATTCTCGAGTTGGGACACACCAATCTGATGTTCAACTTTGCAGTATTGGGCTCGTTGTTTGGCCAATTGTGTGCCATCTACGTTCCATTCTTCCAGTCAATCTTCCAGACAGAGGCATTGTACTTTAGCGACTTGGTGCACTTGACGCTCTTGTGTAGTACGGTCTTGATTGGTGACGAGATAAGGAAGTACTTGCTCAAGCGCAATAGCAACGTAATGTTTGGTGGTGGGTACAGCGTTTAGACGATGACATTGTATTAATAGAAGGATCATGACACAACAGCATCAACATGAGCAAGGCGAATGTTGATGGAAGTAGAAAGAGTATCAATAATCGACAGAGCGTAGAAAGAGTATCAATACTAATCGACAGAGCGTAGCGAATGTTGATTAGAAGTAGAGAGAATAAGCACTACATATTGGTAGAGATAAGTAGGGAATAGTCAACCTACGCTCTGACAAGTAGAAAGAAGAATAGTACAACCTTCGCTAGTTGACAAGTAGGCATAATAGAGTGAGTATACATAGAAGAGAGATATAAAAATGAAGACAGACCAAATCGGTCAAACTTTATCTAATCCCGCGGAACTGCACACGATCTTTCCGTACGACTCATGTCAGCACAATATCATCACCATGTTCAGTGGGTAGTTAGGCTCTCGTTTGTAGATTTGAGTACTGTGAGTACAAAAGACAAGAACTTCAAACAATGCATCTCTTTAGTTCACAATTTATATTTGTGGTGAATTAGTCATGGGTTGACTACTGAAAATATAGACTACGGAGTACAATTTCGCTTCGCTCAATTGTTAGTCGCTCAATATATAATTTTTACCATGGTATTCAAGTTCACCATTGATAACTGGACCAACCGGTTTGTTCCTCCCCTGATAGTCCCCAAACTCCCGGTCCCCCTTCGAAGGGTTCTAGGAGGCCACCAGCCCACGCCAAAGTCCGACTACTGGATCTGGTTGGAGATCTTGGTAGCCACATTCGCAGGCATAGCTCTCCTCGAGGGTGTTTTCCGAAGCGACACCGTCTTCCGGTCCCACCACGCTCCCATTATCATAGCGAGTTACGGCGCCACGGCCATTCTTTGCTTCAATGCGTCCCAGGTACCCTTGGCCCAACCCCGCAATATTTTGCTAGGCCACTTTTTGTCTTCCCTTTTGGGCATCTGTATACAGAAATTGTTTCTGTTGAGCCAAACTGGACGGGACCATTACTATCTCGCCGGGGCGCTTTCTGTAGGGGTGGCTTCCACGGCCATGAGCATTTTCAACTGTGTGCATCCGCCGGCAGGAGCATCTGCCTTGCTTCCGGCCATCGATGAGCAGATCAGAATGCTCAGCTGGTGGTACCTTCCAACCCACTTGGTTTCTTCGGTATTGATAATAGCAGTGGCGTGTATAACGGGGAACGTGGTGAGGAAGTATCCTGTGTATTGGTGGACCCCAGTAACGAAGGAGAAGGAGGAGAACAAGACAAAGATTGAGGACAAGGACACAGAGAAGATTGACAAGGACGTAGAAAAGGACAGTGAGAACTCGGAAATGCCAAATATTGTGTTTGTTGAGGGATTGACTCAGATCAACATAACGCCGGGTTACATTGAGCTTCCAAAGCTGTTCGATGCAAGTGACATCGATATCGAGTGGTTGGAGACATTGCAAAATAAGTTACCAAAGACTGTGTAACGCAGTATTCTAATAAAAGGCAGGCGTGCCATTGCATACTCTATAAAGTCGTGCTACAGTCATTATCATATTCTTCATGTAGTCATACAGACCTACTATACTCTACATGTAGTCATGCAAACCATTATACTCTAGTCTAACAGTAATACAAACCTACTATACTCTACATATAGTCATACAAACCTACTTTACATGTGAGACATGCCTTTAAACACTCCATGCCAACTCTACATTCCATTTTAGTCTACATTCATCATGTCGTATTTACATTGTTAACTTTTAGCCATTACTCTGTAATGACTCAATAGGTGGAGTAAAAATATCAGTTAGCTAGTTCTTTTAAAAGAACTAGCAAACTGTGCATTGAGGACAATCGTTCTGACTCACTCGAATCGCCTCACTCGATTCGCTTCGCTCATCTCGTTCGTCAAACCCTCGAATTAATCTCCTCCAAACTCACCACCCCACTAAACAGCTCATCCTTGAGTCTCTGAAAGATCTTCAAGGCCACCGTCTCTGTTGACACGGCCGGTCTCACGAGCCCATTGATAAACGGAATCTTGTCCCCCACAATGGCACTCTTTGCCCCGTAACCAAGCTGCAAAACAGTCGCAAGAGCACTCCGGGGGTTGGGCGAGCTCACCTGAGCATCGTACATGAACCCTGGTCTCATAATGATGGTTCTCAAGTCTTTTTTGCATGATAATTCAAACTCCGCTTCCCTTTTGGTGGTGATGTACCCACTAGGCAATAAGGGAATTTGCTGGTCGGCAGAGATGTACACGAAGGAGGGTTTGCTACCACTAGCACTAGCGCTAGCACTTGTGCTAGTGCTAGTGGTGGCACCAGCAGTAGTAGAAGCACCAGTAGTAGAATTATCGGCAGTAGCAGTGGCACCAGTGGCAGTGGCACTACTGTTGAGCTTTCTCGCCTCGATAAACGCATCCGCAAGCAAAACCGCCGAATCACGCTGAACAGCCTCATACGTACTGTGGGGATTCTTCTCCATTGGATTGGACCCCTTCAAGTTATTCATCAACGACTGAAACTCACTCAATGCATTAAAGTTTGAATTGATGCGTTTCTTGTAGGACTGGTCCTCGAAGAGCATGCCGATGGAATGGACAACGGCGTCATACTGTCCCAATTTGCCTCTGTATGTCTCTGGCTCGAATATATCAGCCTTTTCCCAATTGACCTTGTGGGCCCAAGGGTCCCTGAAGGCGGGCTCGCCTGATCTGGAGAAGGCGGTCACGTTCCACCCGATCTTGGTCCCCACTTCACAGATCTTTTTCCCCAAAAACCCGTTGCCTCCGAATATAGCAATAGATGGCATTGGTGGAAAAAAGATGGAGCGATCGTGCCTGAACACGAGCGCAGCGAGGTTCAAGGCCACAATTTTCAAGCGAGCAAACCTCACCACATTCAAGTAGAGGTTGACGAGGACTATGGACCAATAATGGATCCTAGAGAAAGAGAAGATGAAAGACGTTCTTTGATGTAGACCGGGTATCGACCGCAGCAATCAATAGTAAAGGGGTAGAAAAGGGGAAAAAATACGGTACCGCATTGACATGACTGATCTATTCTTGATTCTAGTCATTTTCTTCATGTTCATATCGATTCATTGTGATCATGGTTCCATGTTTCATTGTAGTTCCATAATTCATTGTAGTTCCATGTTTCATTGTAGTTCCATGATTCATTGTAGTTCCATGATTCATTGTAGTTCGAATGTTTCACCGAATGTTTATTAAATCTTCTCTCGACTCTCGAACAACTCACTTCGTTCGTTGTTCTTCATCCTGATGCTCTTCATCTCTACATAATCTCTAAGCCAAATACAAACCACACTATAAAAGTTAAAATCCAAATGATGCTCATTTCTTTTTGGGCATCAATCTTGTGAGTATTGTGTCGCATAATACGCGTGAGTTCCAAGAATAAACACCACAGGCTTATCCCGAGCCTCGCTGGAAGGGGTGTATCCAGCAGTTTTCCACTCCATTCCCCTTCGTTTTCCACCGTATTTCCACCAAATCTTCATCTTGACTCCTGACCGTTTGCATTCTTCTCCTGAAACACCCTCGCGGCACCTGAACGCGTTTCCAGTACGTGTTAATCACAAGGTGTTCCCCAGTACGCTCCTTATTATTATTCATAATTCATTATTCATGTTATTTATTATCCATTCTTGTTCATTATTATTCATTATTATCCATTCTTGTTCATATTCAT
Source organism: Kodamaea kakaduensis (assembly GCA_030558435.1). Lineage (NCBI taxonomy): Eukaryota > Fungi > Ascomycota > Pichiomycetes > Serinales > Debaryomycetaceae > Kodamaea > Kodamaea kakaduensis. Next base: position 17,198 of record JAJMSN010000055.1, read on the forward strand.
TCTTGTTCATTCTTCTACACCTTATCTTCATCTACAAATCTACATATCTACAATCTCTCCATCTAATCTCTCCATTCTCTCCACCTCTCTCCACCACTCTCCATCTTAACACCCTCCACCTATCTCCCTCCACCCTCCCTATCATCTCACCATCACCGTTCTGCACCGTTCCCAATTTTATTGGCTATTGTTAATATTGCCTATCTCAGTGTTTACTAATAATTTGCCGAGTCATTCAGATCTGCGATTCAGGCGGAGTGCTTACGTAAGTGCTTCTTTGGGCAAAGTACAAGCAGCATCCAGCGTAACCGAGTGATGGCCGTAGTCAGGAGGCCTCTCTACTGTGTTGCAGCACTGGTGATTTGGGCGACCTGTTCAGTCACACATGAAAATTTTTTGTGCAGGTAAAAATAGACCATTGCGTATAAACAAAACGTTCTTAATTTTTTTTATACTACACTCAACATTCCCACGTTCGCTAATCAAATGGAGAAGCAGAGGCAATCAGACAGGAACCGCGACAAGAAGAGTCGTTGGTTCACCCTTATACGGTGGGCGTTGCTCTCGATGAGCGCCGTCGCAATATTGTTCATTGTCTCGGTCGCCTTCACCGGCAGCTGCTCCTCCCATGAAATGAACAGCCTACAGACCCTGGCTGACTCCTACGCTACAGAGGACAAGTCCATCATGGACTTCATCTACCGCCCAAAACACTTGGGCCTGGAGCAAAAGTTCAACAAGAGAGCAGACGCCACCAATAGCACCTCCGCGGGCTTTTCCACGGCGCAAACTTCAAGCGCCTTCTCGTCGTCTGCCTCCTCTTCCTCATTTGCTGGATTCAGTACCACCTCAGCCTCTTCCTCATCTTCTTCTTCCTCCAGCCCCTCTTCGAGCTCCTCCCAAACAAGAACAACAACCACCAGTTCTTCGAGCTCGAGCGACACCTCCTTCACCACAGACTCTTCGTCGTCCGATCTGGCTCTGTCCTCACTGGACTCCTCGAGCACCGACGACAGCTCCACTACAAGCACAAGGTCCTCGCTGTCGCCATCGTCGTCGCTGTCCTTGCCATCTTCCACAAGCGATGACCAGTCGTCCTCCACATCGAGCTCAGATGACTCGTCGACGACCAGCCGTCTGGCATCGCGCACGGACTCGCTGTCTGAAACCACGGCAAAGTCCTCGAGTCAACGTAGCTCGCGCGTGGTAACCACTTACTCCTCCGTGGACAATGGAAGCACGGTGGTTGTCACGTCGACCCAGGTTGTCGCAAACGCGTCGGCATCGGCCTCCTCCAACAGATCGAGCAACAACGACAATGGCGGTGGGTTGTCAAAGACAAACAGAATCGTCGTGGGTGTGGTGGTTGGTGTTGGTGGGTCCATCTTGATTGCCATCATTGCACTCTTGTTCTACTTTAAGAAGAGATCCAACAACCAGTACGAGGGTGGCAGTGGATGGACATTCTGGAGAAAGGGCGAAAAGACAAACGATGACTTTTTGAACGGTGAGCTTGGTGTGAGAGATAGAAACATCAATACTGGGTCAAACTTTTAACGAGAGATGAGAGCGAATGAGACGAGATAGCGAATGAGATGAGCGGAGAAATCGAATGAGCCTCTTGCTAGATCCATCATTTTTAATTAATACAGGAAAATTGTAAATCATCCAAGGTAGGCATGAACATAGGTACATAGATGAGGAACTAGATGAGCGAAGCGAATCTTTGTTCCTCATCTATGTTTCATCTATGTGAAACGGATCTATGATGGAAGATGGATGAGCATGGATGAGCATAGATGAGCGAAGCGAATCTATGAGAAATATGAGCAAGCGAATCTCTGACGAACATGAGCAAAATCTCTGACGAATATGAGCAAGCGAATCTACGAGGAGGAAAATAGCAGCGAAGACCTATGTCAGAGAAGAAACCAGAAGATTCGCTTAGCTCGGCTTATGTGAAAAAGAAAGAATCTGAACTTCTATTATCTTGCTGTCATGGTTAAGCTCAGGATTAGAGCATAGGCAAACTTGCCTTCATTGGTTGTTCTATCTCATGCTTGCTACTCCTTTTCTACTCCTCTTCCTACTTCCTAACAGTATACCTTCACATCTACCATTACATCACTACATCTACACACTACCACTACATCTACACAAATACCACTACATCTACACAAATACCACTACATTTACCACCACATGTACACACCACTATGCCCACCACCACATCCATCCACCACCACATACACACCACACATCCACCACACCTACACCACCACCACACAATATCACTGAAAACTGGCTTGGCCGTTGAATATATTCATTCACATTCTGTGATACTCTCATGACTTGATCATGTTTACTCTCTTTACGTATTACGACCTTCCTCTGATGATTTACTGCAGATTGTATTTAACATTGATAAACAGTTCAAGACCGCTTGTAGATGCAGGGACAGATGTGCATAATTATAATTGCAAAGTGAGGTGCACAAGGTGGGTTGTACTTAAGTGATTGTGTTCTAGTTTGTTAGTTTACTTGTGCTTGTGCTTTTACTTGGACTTTGCTCGTACTTTACTTGGACTTTACTTGTACTTTTGCTACGTACTTCTGCTTGTACCTGGTACTGTGGAAGTAGGTACTATCAGAACGAATGGAACTGCTAAAGCTCAAATCGCCAACATTTATACACTGCATATAGAAGATTATATAATCACACTAACCACCATCGTTGCTAAGCCTTTGCACAGGCTGATAACATAACGTTCAATATTACTGTTGAAGATCGTGTGATCGACGGTTTGTCTCACGTGCTTTTCCTTCAAGTCACATGATAACAATCACCTGTAGTATGCCAGACCGAACGAACGAGCGAAGCGACTGAGTGAGTGAGTTACTAACTGACTGACCGACTGACTGACTAAATGACTAAATGACTACTGAATGACTAACTAACTAACTGGGTTAGTAAATAATCAGTAAGTAGCTATGTCAGCTTGTCCCAATGTCTTATGTTCCTTCGAATGTCTAGAAATCGAGGCCAATGTTCAGTGCAGAATCAGCTTGTAACTGGGCCATTTTAACAAGGTTTCAGAGTAGACAAACCTAGCAAATTTTTGATCTTTAATTTCCCTGATCCTCTTCAGTCTCAACAAAACGTTTTCATCACACCAGATACTCATCCACTCGTCCAATTTTCTCCATCATCCTCCGACTACTTCTACTACTTGTACGACATTTACTTCTCTTCTACCTCTACTTCTACTACTTCCACTACTTCTACTTCCACTACTTCTACTTCCACTACTTCTACTTCCACTACTTCTACTTCCACTTTCACTACTTCCACTTCACTTCACTCCTTCCACTACGAACATCTCTTTGTGCCTACAATCTTACGTCATCATCTCTACATCATCTGCCTCCCAAATTCACCTCATCTCTTATCTTCCATCTTCTTCACCTCCCTCTACTCTCTCCTCTTTCTACTCTCTCCTTCTACTATCACCTCCCTTCACCTCCTTCTACTCCCTCCACGTCTATCCATCTCCCTTCCCTCATTGCTACTTTTCAGCATGCACGATTACCTCACGTGGCGAATTCAGAGGCGGGCTGTTGCATCCTCAGAATTACCATTGTGAAGACATTTGACCCAGACCAGACCAAGCCGATAATTGCGTACCAGACCATGATTGCGAACCAGCCTGCAGACCACATTCTTGACACAATAGCTCTCGGCCGAGATTCCCAAAGGGTCAACCGATCCTTAGGTGCCGTAAATTGGTGTGATTTAATCTTTTCCTTTTGAGACTGACTCTTTGAGACTGACTCTTTGACTTTCTTTTGATAGCCGATAGAGTCTCCTGATACAGATCGGCTGTGTACTCCCTTCTTCATTCCTCCTCTACTTCTCCCTACTTCCCTCTACTTCTCTGCTCTCTAATTCCCTCTACTTTTCTTCTCCCTTCTCCCTACTTCTCCCTACTCTCTACTTCTCTCTACTTCTCTCTACTTCTCTCTCTACTTCTCTCTACTTCTACTCCTATTCCTACGACTCTACTTCCACTTCCTACTAATTTTTTTGTGGATTACCCCCCATGCATTCAGTGCGTGAGTGGTTACACTTGATGAATCACCATGACTGACCATGTCTCAAACATCGAGGACTTTAATGGACCACGGGTGTGACCACAGGGGTGTGAGCGATGTTTCTGGAATTGTTAAAAGATTTCCACACCACAAAACCTTGTCATGAGACCACTTTAATGCGCCGATCCGAGACAAAAATCCTGCGATATTTCAGCCTCAATTTTCGGCACATTGACAGCGACCCGCAACTGTTTCACTTTGTACCCATCATCATTTGAGTTGTCTGAAACTTTGTCAACACAACAAACTATTTTTACTCGTCGTCCTTCTTCTTCCTTCTTCGTCCTACTCTTCCTTCTTCTTCCTTCGTAGTCTTCCTTCTTTATCTCTTCCCTCTCTTCTACTCTTCATCTCTCCCACTCTTCATCTCTCCTCTCCTCTACTCTTCTTTTCTTCTTTTATAGCAAGTAAAATATCCGCTGATAATAGTGATTCCCCTCAGCAACTCGTTCTCAACCTTTAATGTCTCGGCACAAACGCACTCCTCAGCATGTGTGGTGAACTCATCCAAGCAGGCTTTGTGGAACCGCGCAATTCGTGGCTAATTCCATTGGCTCAAGGCGACTTGCGCTATTTGTGGGCTATTTGTATCCATTTTGTAGCCCGTACGGCCTTTTTGCTCTTTTGTAGCCGACGTAGCAATCCTTGGACCATCTTGCAATTTAAACTCGCACTTGTTGCCCTGTCCCTTTTTCTTTTGCGCACCACAGTAAGCGATAAAGAAAGTCGCAAAGGTGTTACGAAGGTGCTACAAAAAACAAAGTATTCTCTTCTCCCACCTTCCTCCCTCTTTTTCCTCCCTCTTCTCCCTCTTCTCCCTCTTCTGCCTCTTCTGCCTCCTCTTCTCCCTCCTCTTCTCCCTCCTCTTCTCCCTTTCTTTTTAAGGAACTCCGCCAGACACAATCGTAGACATTGTAAACACTTGTGAACACTTATTGATTGACATTGTGTGTTATCTGCTTATGACTGCAATCTTTCATCATAACCTAATTGCATAAAAATAAACGGCATACATCCAGTCAGACCAGTCTTCAGCACAGTCAGCTTCGATGGCACGGCGAATCCGCATTCCGTGCACCCTAAAGTGTCACCCCTGGGCAGACTGGGTACTGGCTGGCAATGCGAAACAAAAACAATGTCTCGTAAATGCCAGGGTAATTTGAGACAAAATGAGGTGCCTTTTTTTAGGCCGGCACTCCCTTAAGCTTTTCAATTCCAAACCTTATTTCTTAAAATAATGGAGTGGCGAGAGGGTGAACAGGTGGTCACTGAAGTGAGCCAGTGGTTTGCCACCGGGGGGGACGCACTGTGGACCACTGAAGGGAGCCCATCTCTTTGGGTAGGGGACCAATTTCTTTTTTTACTTGTGTGTAGTAGTACAGTGCTCAATTTGCAAGACCGCAACCAAAAATCGGGTACAAATGGAAATCCAGTTTTTCTAGGAACGGCAAATTTTGTTTATTATTGTCTCACTCTCCCGATTTTGTAAGAATTAAAGGTTAGATTTATATTTGCAACTGACTTGCCACCTTGGAAATATCTCTCCACAGCCTGTCAGAAAGAAGAAAGCGCACCACCATGATCGGGATCTCCGACATGCTAAATCACAGTGATGATTCCATGGAAAACTACCCCAACCAGGACCTCAAGAGAACGACCAAGACCCTGAACAATGGGCCCGCCATGAAGTCCAAACGAACGGGCGACCTACGAGGCTACTACAATGACGACGCCGACAGGGACCTCGAGTCCATGAACGAACAGGGCATCCACTTGAACAAGTCGGGAAGTACCACCGCAGAACACCACAGCCACGAGCCGGGGAACGAGATCCCAAGACCATCGTTGCTGAACTTGAATGGCAAGCTGGGGTCCCTGGGGTCCCTGGCAAGTACCCTGTCTACAGTCTCGGGGAGCTCGTCGGGCACCTCCAGATTGTCGCTCAAGTCCTCGGACTCTTCGACCTCCAGCACGCCCCACGACAGTACCCAGAAACCAGGCTCTGAGAAAACAAGCTCTGTGAGCCCAACAGGGTCCACGGCCTCACCGCCGAACCTCGCACACCACCCATTGGTGCCCAAGTCCAAGATCCACAAGCTGTACTTGGCCAACAAGCCGCTCGTGAAATTGGCAATCCGCCGCAAGTACTCGTCCAAGAAAATGTCTTTACCCAATGCTACATCAGACCAGAGGCAATTGATGGACCACAATGGTGCACCAAACCCAAACTCAAAATTGCATGTCAAGTCTCTTGAGGCGGGCCTCAGAGTCAAGTTGACCATGGCCAACAATTTGATTTCCCTATACCATTCTATCATACCGTCCACAAGCAAAAAGGAAATTCTCCCCGTGTTTGCAGACTCGGACCTACGCGTCATCGACGCAAGCATCGACACCAAAGCCCAGAGAACAACTACCCTCGACAGGTTCCCAAAGTGTCCCCTCATCCTGAAACCTGTAAAGCTCATCGACAACAACTTGGTGGACCTCAGCGGCTTCTCCAACAAAATTTTGCAATCCTTCAACTTGATTGAGGAAAAGAAGTTGCCCAAAGGTCTCACAACCTTCAACTCGCTCGACACCGCGGTGAACACCCTCTTTGGCATCAAGGAGTACTCGCTTATTCGTGTCACCAGATCCACGTCCGATGATTGCGATGGCTCGGTGGTGCTCAAGTTGGAGACAGCCCACAGAGGAGACTACAAGTTGATTGACGAGGCGGGATTCATGGACGAAATGATTTACAGTTTGGGCAACAAGGGAGACGCACCAACAAACTTGTTCCTCAAAAAGGTGGTGGCCAGGCCGAGGTACAAGTCCGACATGAAGATTTACTTTGTGGATCGTAACATCAACTGCTCGCTCTATACTGACGAGCGCATGTTTGAGCGTGATTTGCTCAATGGAGTCATCGACATTGACTTCAAACGCGATGGAGACGACGAGGTATTAATGAAGGTGGACCGGGACATCTTTGTTACTTTCGCATTCGAGGGCATCATCGAGGAGTACAAGCGACTCCTCAAGTTGTCCGAAGAGAAGATCGAGTCAGAGACCCCAAAGAGTGCACAGGAGGGTCACAATATCCAGCGAATCGATTCCATCGACAAGGTCATGAGAGAGATAAACTACCCCAAATCAACCATAGATTTCACAAACGTAGCAAACATCCCACCGCCGCCGGTATCGTCACCAATCATCTCTCCAGTAAAGAGAGAGCTGAGCGAGGTGAACGAAGTGAACAAGCGAAGTGAGCGAGTCAAGTGCGAGTGAGCGAGCACAATCGAGCGAAGTGAGATTGTGTGAGCTGAGATGTGGATAAGTTTATGGAAGGGAAGTCCATATAAGAGATGAAAGGGTCGACTTCGTTCACTCGCAGTAACAAATGAACAAGACAAGTGAACAAGCAGCAACACAAATGAACAAGCTGTGACAAATGATGTGACAAACAACGCGGAACAACTCGCAACAACACGCAACAGCGCAGTAACCATCATCTTACCATGACCATAATGTGGTACATACATAGCACCAGCTGCACCAGCCTAATGCAATGAACAAGCCCTCAGTAATCAGCGCTCAGCAATGCACCAGAGTGCCAGGCTGTAATCATTCAAATGCTCAGCTGAGGCCATCGTTAGGGTTTCCAAGAAATCATCAAGAAGTCAACATTCAAGATTTATTCAGTGCATGGTTTTCGCACCAGTAGTTGAGCATTCTGGCTTATTATTTATCACGATCGCAGTTGGAATAGTACATAATGACGATAGTTACGAATTTCATAAATCCAATAAAAATTCACATAAAAAAACATGCAAATTACACAAGTCCATACTTTATTCATTTTTCATACATAGATGTCAAGCCGTGTCCTGCACACAGAGCAGCGAAGCTTTTACGACGTGGACCACTCCAGGCACAACACCCCATAAAGCAATCTTCTCTCACCCCTCTTCACTCTCACTGCTTCTTTACACTCACTTACTTACATTCACTTATCTTCACACTCCCTTACCTTCACTTATCTTCACACTCCCTTACCTTCACTCTTCACACTCCTTACCTTCTTACCTTCACACTCAAACACTCAACGAGACGTTCTCAGTGTTGATGTACTTCTCGAAAGGCTTCAAAGCCTCTGCCACGTCCTTCTTGACAAACTTTTCAGTTTGCTGAGGGGCTCTACCCACAAAGGTCGATGGGTCCAACAACGAGTCCAACTCTTCCCAGATTGGTCTAAAGTACTCGGTCTTCTTGACTCTCTCGATCAAGTCGTTGTCACCACCCTCCTGCTTGACGACCGCACTGGCCTGGTGCGACAAGACTCTGATCTCCTCGTGGCAGTCCTGTCTGGAACCGCCCTTCTCCACCATAGCCATGATGATGTTCTCGGTGGCCATGAATGGCAACTCAGCCATGATTCTTCTCTCGATGACCTTGGGGTACACCACCAATCCACTGGTGATGTTCAACATGGTGGACAACAAGATGTCTGCGGTCAAGAAAGCCGATGGAATCGAGATTCTTCTGATGGCAGAGTCGTCCAAGGTTCTCTCGAACCACTGCACGGAAGCAGTCTGGATGGCATCGTTCAACAAACCAGCCATGTGTCTGGACAAGGAGCACACACGCTCGCATCTCATTGGGTTTCTCTTGTATGCCATGGCGGACGAACCAATCTGCGACTTCTCGAATGGCTCCTCAATCTCCTTCAAGTTGGCCAACAATCTAATGTCAGTAGCAAACTTGTGTGTGGTGGCACCAAGAGACGCCAATGGAGACAACACATCAATGTCGATCTTTCTAGAGTAGGTCTGGCCAGTACAGGGGTAAACGTGCTCGAATCCCAACAACTTGACAACAGTCTCGTCCAAAAGCTCAACCTTGTCGTGGTCACCGTGGAAAAGCGACAAGAAGGAGGCCTGGGTACCGGTGGTACCCTTGACACCCCTCAACCCAAGGTCATTTCTGGCCCTCACCATGTTTCTGAGATCCCACAACAACTCCTGGATCCAGAGAGTGGCCCTCTTACCAACAGTGGTCAACTGTGCGGGCTGGAAGTGGGTCCAGCCAAGAACGGGCAAGTCCTTGTACTCAAGGGCAAACTTGCTCAAACGGTCAATCACATTCACCAACTTGGGGATCAACACATCGTAAGCATCCCTAAGGAAAATAAGGTCAGCATTGTCGGTGACATAGCACGAGGTGGCTCCAAGGTGGATGATACCAGCAGCACTGGGACAAGTCTTACCGAAAACGTGCACGTGGGCCATGACATCGTGTCTCACAATGGCTTCTTCCTTGGACGCAGCCTCAATCTCCTCGTCGGTGATCTCAAGGTGCTCGCTCATCTCCTTGATGGCCTCATCGGTGATCATGGGGAGACCAACCTGCTTCTCGGCAATGGCAAGGTTCAACCACAACTTTCTCCAGGTGGAGAACCTGTTGCGGAGCGAGAAGATCTTGGACATCTCCTCGGAGGCATAACGCGACGATAATGGGGTGCTGTACTTGTCGTTGGACATTGCTGGTGGTGATAAGAAAATTAGCGCTACTTATAATTTTCATTTTTGACTCTGGGCATCGATTAGTCACGTGGTTAATACAACAAACAAAGAGAGCGAAGCGATCTTTGTTTGTCTTCTAGCCATCTTGTAGTTCTCTTTAGTTCTCTTCTTCCTTTAGTTCTCTTTCTACTCTCTAGTTCTCTTTCTACTTCTTCTACTCCTTCTTCTAGTTCTTCTAATTCTCTCACTGCATTTTCCTCTCCACTTTAATTAAGTTTCACTCGTGTTTCCCAAATCATGCGATCTTCTTCAATTTACCATATATCCTCTTCCAGATCATGCAATCTCGTTCATATCCATAAATAATTCTATTACCTATACCCATTAATCATTAGTCTGTTCAGTGATACACAAACACTGAACATCTCGCAGCATCTCAAATCAACACATTGAACTCAACATCTCGCAACATCAACACATATCAACGCATTCACATCTCTCAACATCTCGCAACATCTCGCAACATCTCGCTTCGCTCGATGTTTGCTCGTGTTAACTCTCCTGATCCATAAACAACGTATACACCGCCCCCTTAAACAACGTATGTATCAACCCTATTTTCATCTCCAAGTTCCTCAAGTTATCAGCCAAATCATGGGCCGAGTCATGCTGTTGCTGTTTGGTGAGTTCGCTGATCTCGTTGGATAGCGTGTTGAGCTGGGACACAAGGAGTTGGTACTGGTTGAGTAGTTGTGCTTCAATGGGGGAGAGTTGGTTGGAGTTGGTGTAGTCCATGTTTATTTTTACAATTTGTGGAAAAGTTCCAAAAAGAGTACAACAATTGAGCGCAGCGAAATTGTTCGATAAAACACCAATGATTTTGAATTGAGCGAAGCGAAATTCAATTAAACATACTAAAATACTCTGATTGAATTGAGCTGAGCGAAATTCAGTAAAACATGAGAAACGCTTGAATCTATTGAACAAGCGAAATTGCTTTAAACACAAGAACACCCAATTACAATTTCGCTCTCAATTCGAGTCAACACAAGAACACTCAATTAACGAGGCGACATTGTTTGATAAAACACACTCAATTGAGCAATTTCACTTCTCTGATCGTTCAGTTGAGAGAAACTCCAATTGGGCAACTCCGCTTATCAAATACAACACTTCAATTAACAAGCAATTAACAAAGTGGTTCATGGAGTCAACTTCGTTCTAAATTCAACACGAAGTCTACAATTCCTTCAAACTTGAAGCATCCAAATTTAATCAGACTGTCTCTTTTCATACTCACCTTTCAATTGAGTCGTTAGTATGTTAGTCTTACCTTCCTACCTCTTTCGTAGATGACAATTGACAATTGGCTCATAGACAATTGAACAGAAGACCTCCTTAACATTTACTTTCTGGAGTCGCTCACTTCCTGAACACCTCACTTCCTGAACACCTCACTACCGGGCCTCACTTCACTTCGTAAGATTTGCTACAGAGCATTTCGTGCGACAACAATTTCGCTTCGCTCATTGTATCGCTACTCAATTGCTCTGTAGCAAAATCTTACGTAACAATTTCAGTTATTTATTTTCAGTTTCACCATGAGCACAGCCGAAACCGAGATCCCCACCAATGAGACTGTGGAGCCTCAGTACAAGAGAAAGAAGCTCATCAAGAAAGGCGCCAGCTCCAATGCCCTCAAGCAGAAAATTTGGTTCATTGGCCATTGCATGAGTCTTTCGTGTGGTGTGCTCACCATCCTTTGGTTGCTCTTGCGCATCCCCAACAAGTTCTACATCAACTCCATCATATACAGACTTGGGTTGCTTGGTGCCTCAATGTCCCTTGTGGGCACCTTCTCCCACAAGTTTGGGCTCCATTACACCCCACCGCTCGCGTCCTTGGTGGGCCACCAGAACTTCCAGTACCTTGTGCTTTGCTTTGTGTGGATGTTCACCTTCAAGTCGGTGTTCAAGATTATTCCTTACGTGCTCATCTCCATCCTCCAGTTGTCGCTGTACCAAAAGATTGACGCGGTGTTGGAGCATTCGAGCACCTTGGCCAGTATCATTGCCTACGATGAATTGATCCTCATTGTGTACTTGCTCCTCAGAACATTGTTCTTTAGGAATGCTTCGGGGTACCAGTTGATCATCTTCCTCTTCTTCTACTGGATCCGTATCCTCTACAACAAGGAAACCATGAACTTGTTTGTGTTCTTGATTGAGAAGTTTGACGGAACAATGTCCCAGCAAAAGAATGAAAAGGTGGTGAAGGCTTGGAACAGATTGAAGAAGTTTTTGCACAATAAGCAGAAGGATGGGCATAATACGGAGATTGGGAAGGCTTGAGCATGCAACATGAGCAGCAACACTCACACGCACATGAGCGAAGCGAATGTTGCGTGTGAGTGTTGCTGCGAATGTTGCGATGCGAATGTTGCGAATGTAGTGCTGAGTGAATACTGCGAACGTACTGAATACGAAAAGTTGAAGGAGAAATGAAGAACTGAAGAAAACAAGAGATTAGAGAAGGAACTGTTGAATAAAGAAACAAGTACAAAATGTAGAAGTAATTACTAAAAATGAGAGAGCAATTGTTATATCAGGTAGCTCAATTGATTGAATTAGATTATAGACTGACTGAATGGATTGAATTGCATGTTGTATAGACTGAATGGATTGCAGTTAGACTGAATGAACAAATTCGCTCACTCATTTGTTCATTTGTTCACAGTAAATTCGTACAACAAATTCGCTCCGCTCATTTGTTCTACGAATTTATCTTTAGTAGAGAGCTCCTCCTAATGTCCCAGCCAATAGTTTACCAATTGGGCCACTTGCCCATCAAAGACCACGTCTTCTCCCCCGAACGCACCATCCTTGCCGTCACCAAAGGCAGCGATGTCGAGATCTACAAGGTCAACATCAATCAACTCAACAAGAAACCAACGTTATTTGCTACCTTGAAGGAACACGATAAGACCGTCACTTCCGTCGACATTTCCCCCGATGGTTCCCGCATCTTGACATGTTCCCAGGACAGAAACGCCTTGGTGTGGCAAATCGATCCGGCCACCAACCAGTACAAGCCCACCCTTGTGTTGTTGAGAATCAGCAGGGCAGCCACCGTGTGCAGGTGGTCTCCATACGGCGACAAGTTTGCCGTTGGATCCAGTGACAGAATCATTGCTGTGTGTTACTACGAAGAGGAAAACGACTGGTGGGTCTCCAAGCACTTGAAGAAGCCATTAAAGTCCACCATCACTTCCTTGGACTGGCACCCAAATAACGTCTTGTTGGCCTCCGGATCGACCGACGGGCACGTCAGGGTGTTCAGTGCCTACATCAAGGGCCTTGATGCAAAGCCAGAACCCACAGCCTGGGGATCCAAGTTGCCTTTCCAGACATTGTGTGGAGACTTTGTCAACGAGACCGGCAGTTGGATCCACTCGGTGGCTTTTAGCCCAAGTGGTGATGCCCTCGCTTACGTGGCTCATGACTCCACTATCGGTGTCATTTACCCACAGGGAGAGGGACAGCCCCCAAGAGCCATCATCAGCGTCAAGACAGACTACTTGCCTTTTAAGAGCATCATCTTTTTGGGCGAGAACAAGTTGCTTGTGGGTGGCCACAACTGTAACTTGATTGTCTTTGAGGGTAACGAAAACGGTTGGCAGGAATCCTACAAGCTCGAGACCCAGAGAGATTTGACCCAGGATGCTTCGACGGGGGCTGTGGAGGGAGAAGAAGAGGAGATCTCGTCGCACCAGGCGTTGAACATGTTCAAGCAGATGGACTTGAAGGGGAGAGTCAACAAGCCAAAGGTGTCGAACTCCAAGGCTTTGATTACGACTCACCAGAATACAATCACTGAGATTAAGATGTTTGACCAGTCGAGAGTTTCGACGTCGGGAATTGATGGGAAGATTGCGATTTTCTCGTTGTAAACAACCGAGCAACAACCTCGCTTCGCTCGGTTGTTGCGAGGAGCGAGATTGTTAGAAGACAAGATTGTTAAATAAAGCGAGAGTAGAACAATCGAGCTTCGCTCGATTGTCTTGATAAAATAAATACACCAAACAAGACAAGTACACCACACCTTGCTTCGTGTGTTCATTGTAGTGTAGATAGAAGCTCAGTTCAACGTTGTCTTTTATACTGTCAGGATTACTTGTGCAAGGCGAACATCTGAACAATGGACGATGAAACTCGTTTCATTACGTCACATCGATCTTGTAACGTAATGAACACTGAGCACTGGTACAACACTGAACAAGAACACTGACAAGAACACTGATTAAGACGCTGAGTAAGAACACTGAGTGATGGAAATGTAACAGTAGATGGAAATGTAAAACAGTATTGACTATGTTTCAAACTCAAATAGAATTACCGTTAAACTTTAAGGAGATGAAGGCATGTTTCAATGTGCCCCTGCAAGAAGTAAAGAAGAACAATTGAACAATTGAGCGGAGCGAAATTGTTCGAAACTACATTTGTACTTTACGTTGGTGACTTCACAAGACTTTAAAGTCTTTGAGAGCGTCATCAAGGGTACACTTGACTTCAATGCACTTTAAAGACTTAGACACTTCAAGACACTTTAAAGACCTCAAGACTAAGTCTTCAATACTAAAGTCTTCAATACTAAAGTCTTCAATACTAAGTCTTCAATACTAAAGACTTCAATACTTGAGTCTTCAAGACTGAAGTCTTCCAGACACTTTAAAGGCTCTAAAAGAAACTTGAATACTTCAATACACTCGAACGAATAATGCTCACTTCATCTGAAGTTCAGCAGAATCGAAGTCCTTTCAATCTCCAATCTCTTTTAAGAGCAAGATCCCCTCCATCGTTCGCAGACAATCTCGCTCCGCTCGATTGTCTTCTCACTCTCCACTCCACTACTTCTCGCAATCTCGCACCGCTCGATTGCTCGACAATTCTCACCTCACTCAGACAACCTCGCTTCGCTCGGTTGTCTTCGCTCGGTTGTCTTCGCTCGATTTTTCGAGTCTACAAAACTTCTGAGCACTTGGTACAGATTCTTCAGATATCGAGCTTGGTATATGGTTATCTTCAGGAATTTTTGGTTCAGAAGCAGAACTGAAATTTTGGTTATCATCATAGAATCTGTACCGCGCGCACATTTATTCTCTCTATTCAAATGCAAAGATGTCTCATTCAGTAGTCTAAAATCACATTCTATCCCACCCTTATTGTTAGTACACTTCCAAGTATATGGTTTAGTCAGATGGTGATGCATGTTTTATCCTTGGCTCAGGAGTCGCCGGACAGATGTTGTGAAAACAATCATCATGAAAACCTCCATTTTACTTACTATCTAGTTAGTCAAGAATTCAGTACTCCACACCCAAACTTGCTCATAAACGAAGAATTCCTTAATTATTTTGTCCTGCATATACATCCTCAGCGAGTGTAGTTACATCAATGTGTTTAATCATAAAGTCATGGGTGCTAGAAGTCCTGGTTCTAGACTTACCAAATCAAACATCTTTACATCTGTGGTTGAAAGATGCTGAAAAAATCTTCTTTCCCTCACGCTTTTATACAAAAGGTAATGTCCGGGTAACTTCAACAAACCAGGGTCTAACCACCATAGTGGTATGCTATTGTATTCAAAGAGGGTGAATCTCTAATATTCACCTAATGTAAACATTACTTTCAAATTCAACTGTCTTGTTCATCTCATCTTGACACATGGGGTGGTGCGCTTGAAAATACTGAATTTTCCCTTTGTACCACTAGATACCCAAACTCGCTATTATGACACAACAAGACGCTGAAGAGTCTACTCCCCTTCTTTCAAATGGGAACCATACGCCACAGCCCAAGGCTCAATCAACCACCAATTTGCGGAGCTTGGGACGGCTGCCAGCCCACCAGCCCCCGCCCGGGAGCTTCCGGTCCACCTCTGCTTCAGCCGCTGTGAGAAAGAAAATGGACGAAAGCCCACAATCCAATGGAACAGATGACGGCCACCCGCAGAGGTACCCCATATCGGTGAACGAATTGTTCAAGCAACAGCAGTCTCCAAATAGACCCGCCTCGTTTTTGCAGCAATTGTTTAGTGCGCGTCTCCCTGTGAATAACCCTCTGCAAACAGACTTGATAATCTCCGCAAGTAGGCGTGGGTCTGTGATTGAAAACGGGAGTGCGTACTCGTTGGATCTAGAGGATGCGCTGGCGAGAGTAGGGCTCTTTAATTCGTTGCGTCCTGCTAAACTTATTGGTAATTACAAACGTTTGTGCAATTGGCACGAGTTTTACACTGACTATAAGCACAAGAATAAAAAGTTGCGAAAGTACTACGAGGAACAGAATACACTCATAGAGCGGTTCCTGGAAATCGACAATTTCTTAGATGCTGGCAAAATCCACTATAGTATGTTGAAAAACTATGGCGATAGTGGATTGGAGACTCACTTTGAGGAGGAGGAGCAAGAGGAGACAAGAAAGGCTCCATCTCAGGAGGAATGGGACGGATACGGATCAACTCGAATGCAGAATGGGTTCAGCGACAGTACAATCCATTCCAGACACCATGATGTTCCAGGAAATGTCGATTACGAGGGAGCGATATTTTTGGGGCACAATGAAGAGGAGGTGAATACCCAAGTGAGGTTTGCCATTATGGTGAACTTTTTCATCAACACGATTCTTTTGATTGGCAAAATAATAGTATCGCTCTTGACCAATTCCATATCTGTGGTTGCGTCTTTGGTTGACTCGATACTTGATTTCTTATCGACATTCATAATCTTTATCTCCAATAAGTTATCGAGTCAAAAGAACTGGAAGGTGGAACACAGTTACCCTGTTGGAAGATCGAGGCTAGAGCCTTTAGGAGTTTTGGTGTTTTCTGTCATCATCATCATCTCCTTCTTTCAAGTTGGTCAGGAAGCTTTCAAGAGGCTAGCGTTTAGTGCTCCTGAAGACCGGCACACTGTGACAATCGGCTTGGACGCTGTTGCAATTATGCTCATCACTATATTTGCCAAAGTCGGATGCTGGTTGTGGTGTAAACTGAGTCCGTCCAGTTCGGTCCAGGCGCTTGCACAGGATGCAATGACTGATATTGTCTTCAACTCGGTATCGCTCTTCATGCCAACTTTGGGATACGCTATAGACGTTTGGTGGCTCGATCCCCTTGGTGCGTTCCTTTTATCGGTGTACATTATTATTTCATGGTGCCGCACTGCCTACGAGCATATTGACAACTTGACGGGCGCGGTGGCGGACCCAGTTGAATACAAGGTGATTCTTTACTTGGCTTATAGATTTGCAGAGTCAATTAAGCTGATCACTAACTTGAAGGTCTACCATGTTGGAGATGCCTTGAATGTGGAAATAGATATAGTGTTTGCTGCAAAGGAGTTCAATTTGTCTTTCAAGGATTGCCATGATATCGCAGAGGCTTTGCAGTATTCTATGGAAACATTGCCGTTTGTTGAACGTGCTTTTGTGCACATAGATTATATGGAGGGGAATTTCAAGGGGCATTTGAAGTGACTTCAACGAGTGAACAATTGAGCGAAGCGAAATTGTGAACAACCGAATAAGAAGTGAAAGATGTACAATTTCGTTTCGTTCATCTATGCGAATAATTGTTCCCAATTATTCGCCAATTACTCATAGATCTACTTCGCTTATCGGCAAACAGTACACACAACAGTGCTACAACAGAAATTGTTTGTATGCCAATATACCTTATGCATAGATTATGTTAATTAGTAATTTGAAACACATTAAAATGTAGACACATGAAAAGGAGGACATATGAGCATAAGTAAAGGGAGGGATACATAAAAATGGAGCCATTTTAGTAGAGGACTATTGTACACTAGAGGACTACACGTGGATAGACGGAGGAGAAACAATGACACCCCCCTCATTGTGTTCAGGTGTTTGACGTCTCGTTTAGTATCGCTTATGATTAAGCCCCCTTTCCCAAAGTGGGAATTTTTTTTGCAGCCAAAATGCCGAACTTTCCGCTTTGACAACATTTAAATACGAAGCTAAATTCTTGACGTGACAAATTATTTATTGATGAATGAGCGAAATGTATCTACTTTTATATTATACAACGAAGATTAGGGCGGGTACATCCTGAACCTACACGCCAACCTTGGCGTCACCAAAAATGACAAGGTTTTAATGAGGTAGGTTACCGGCGGCCCACGGGATATTAGCTATTGTGCTTACAACAAAGCAATGGCGACACCACTGAGAAGGGCACCAATTGGGGTAAGGAAGGTCTGACCAGCTGCACCTCCGCTAGAAGAACTGGATCCGCTGGAACCAGAGCCAGAAGCAGAAGAGGAACCGGAACCGGAACCGTCTCTGGAAGACGAAGAGTCACCAGATCCAGAGGACGAGGAGTCAGAGTCACCAGATCCAGAGGAAGAGGAGTCGGAGTCGTCAGACTTGGATGCAGAGTCGGAACCAGAACCAGACTTCTTGGTGGTGGCGGAACCGGAACCGGAGGCGTCAGAGCCAGATGCAGAACCAGAACCAGAGGCATCAGAACCAGATGCGGTCACGGAACCGGAAGCACCAGAACCAGAGGCATCGGAGCCAGAGGCAGAAGCACCGGAAGCGTCAGAAGCACCAGAACCAGTAGCAGAAGCACCAGAAGCACCAGAAGCACCGGCATCAGAACCGGAAGCGGAAGCACCAGAGGCACCAGAAGCACCAGAACCGGTGGCAGAAGCACCAGAACCAGAAGCACCAGAGGCGTCAGAGCCAGAGGCAGCGGCACCAGAACCGGAAGCATCAGAACCGGAGGCAGTGGCAGAGGCACCGGAAGCACCAGAGGCATCGGAACCAGAAGCAGCGGCACCAGAGCCAGAAGCAGCGGATCCAGAAGCGTCGGAGCCAGAGGCAGCGGTACCAGAAGCGTCGGAACCGGAGCCAGAAGCAGCGGAACCAGAAGCGTCGGAACCGGAGCCAGAAGCAGCGGTACCAGAAGCAGCGGAGCCAGAGCCAGAGGCATCGGAACCGGAACCAGAAGTGGTGGCCGAAGAACCAGCAGCGGCACCGACAGCAGCAGCAGAGTTGCTGGAGTCCTGGTTAGCCTCAGTCTCAGAAGAGTCGGAGTCAGCAGCAGAGTTGCTGGCGTCCTGGTTAGAGTCGGTCTGAGTGGCAGCGTTGGAAGTGTTGTCGCTGTCCTGGTTAGAACCAGTCTGGGTAGAGTCAGAACCGGTCTGAGTGGTGTCGGCATCGACAGATCCCTGTCTCAAGACAGCAGCGGCGGCCGAAGAGGCAGCAGCAGCCTGGGCAGAGCTGTCACCACCGTTGTTGGCAGCGTTGTTGGCAGCAATACCGGCAGCAGCAGCCTGAGCAGCATTCAAAGATGCATCGTTAGTCAGGGCAGCGGTGGTCTCAGCGCTGTCGTCGTTGGCAGCAGTGGTGGTCTGAGCAGTGTTGTCGGCGTTAGCAGTGGTGGTTGCGAGAGAACCAGCAGCGGCGGCACCACCTCTGGCAGCGGTCAAGGAACCAACAGCAGCGGTGTAAGCATCCCAGTCAAAGTTGGAGTAGTACAGGTTGTACGATGGGTTGTCCTGGATCTGGGCAGCAGCAGAAGCAATGGTGTTGGTGTCCAAGACGGTCAATTGTGCCACAAGGGAAGCAAATGCGTCGTCATCGGCAGAAGCACCTGCAATCAATGCGGCAATCGACAAGAGGGTGTTGTAAGTGAAAGCTTTCATGGCTGTGTAGATATGATGGATGAAAGATTAAAAGAGATAAGGGCAGAGGCGATATATATATTGAAAGCCAAGACGGATTTGTGGCTCTTAGCTTAGCCGTCTAGTCGTCTCCACGCATGACTTTGTTTTATTACAAAGTATACAAAGTATGCAACGTTTTGTGTCGCTAGCGCCCTGAAACGGTTAATATTCTTTTTGGTAGCTTTCGCCCTGTATTTGAAGAACACCTGAAATTTTGTGCACTTTTTTTTGGGTATGCGTTGCTGTCGCGTTCAAGATGGACTTGACAACGGCAATGGGCAATGATGCACCCTCCGCAAAAGGTGGTGACCTCACTGCGGTCCACTGAGCGACCTCCAAAATTTTTCACAGAGATTGCTGGCTATTGCAAAACGCGCTCCATGGAAGCACTTGAAAGCCTTCGTTGATACGTTCCATGCACCGCGAACTGAGACGAATTGAAAAAAAAATATTTAGCCGACCCCAGTGCCGGGACGATTTAAGCTTTTAAAGAAGGTGGAAAGATTTTGTGCACGGAATGAACATCGACACTTTTACGCGCCAGACTGAAATTGGCCGGCGTGGGACGTAATGTAATCTTGCGTTTGAAAAACAAGAAATCAGGGAAGTTGAACAAAATCTATGGAACAATGTAGATGGGCTTGTATACAAGCCGGATCACGTTGCTTTTGCGTATTGTTGCTCTATTACTTGCCCGTCAATACGAGATCAGCTAAAGAGGTTCTATTAATGGTGGTGGCTGCTATTGTGCCACGGGGTACCATTGTGCGATTGGGTGCTATTGTGGAGGAAAATACCACAGTTTTACCGTGAATGTGTAATAAATTTTTCGATCGATTAGACTTCCATGAAAGCGAGAGGAACAATAAAGAGAAATTTGTGCGCGAATGTGTGCCAAACACCAAGTGAAACCTGCTTATGCTCAAGATGTAGCTGAAACATAAATACTTGTAAGAGTGGGATGGGCTGAGGGCTACTGAGACAGGTGACAGCGATGACAGCAATTGGAAGGATTGCAGCAATGATGTAAGAATTATTAGTTACAGGAAGGAACGTTTCAGCCCTCCCTGCCCCAGTCTTCGTAACCGTCTGAAACCCTTGGATCTGCTCACAAGGCTCTAATTCGGCCCACTTGCCGGTTTTCTATGCAGTTTATTTTGAACATTGCCCATAATCCCGGTCGTTCGATGATCATGTACCACATCATGTACACTTCAAAATTTTAAAGTATGAATCCGGCCAAGAATGGTGCCTGTGGACAAATAAACAATTGGTTGTACGAGGCCGATACACGAGCCATTGGTACTACAGTTTCTATTTTAGGCACTCTGTAGCAAGCGCCGATTATTCTTACTAGATAAATATCATAACCATATAATTATGTCGGAATCTCGTCTAACAATACTCTAATCTCTATGTGGAATGCTCGTCCCTTATCGAATCTGACATACCGGGGAAGTTTTCCCTTAGGGTCTGCCGCAAGCCGTCCCGGTACGTGAGCAAGATGTCATTTGGCCGGCCCTGGGCAATGGCGGTCAACCGGTCCATCAACTCGTGCACCGAAGCGAGCATGATTTGCACCACCTGATTGTGGCTGCGGTTGCCATCTTTCCCCATGTCGTCTACACCATTCCCGTATGTATCAACAGATTGCTGGCTCCCATGGAAAATATCGTGACGTGCCTCCGCATCGGAATTTTCACGTTTTTCAAACTCCAAGAGCCATCTGAGCAACTTGGTGAGCATCACGCCCGCAAAGTAAAAGTAAAAGTGGAGCTGATCAGATAGGTACGCAAAGTACGAGTCGCTTTCGATCGAGGTGGCCACCTTGATGGCCTTGTGGGCATTCTGGATCATCAGCAAAACAGCGGACGCATCGCAGTGCCTCAAAAGGTGCTGCAAGCTATCGTAGTCCGCAGCCTGAGGCTTGTGGCCATTGGCCAACGTGACCCTAAAATAGTTGTAGTTGAAGGTGATGATCAATGAGCACATGTAGTAGTTCAACTCCACAAACTGGATGGCCGGCTGGTTGATGAGGTACCCCCACTGGTCGTACCATGCGCTGATGTCCTCGCGCACCTGCTTGAACAGGGCGTCGCAATCCTCGAGTGTCGTGACCTCGTGTAGGTTCACGTGTATGTAATTGTACGCAATCAACAAGATGCTGATCTCGCTAACCATGCGTCCGTCAAAGTTGGTGGCACTGGGCAAGTTGAGCGTCGCTGTGCAGTAGTTAATTCGGATCTCGTCTATGGTGCACATTCTCCCAGAGAAGACACAGTTGACCAAGTGCACCAAACATAGATGGTTGTATATTCTGAACGATGTCAACTGTTGGTTGTCATCGCTCATGTCACCAAACAAGAGCGAAATCGAGTCATCCGGTGACTCCTTATCGGTCAAGTTCCCAAACGTCGACTTGCTGGTGCAGATCGTGAGCCCCACCGAAGAGAGGAACCACGCGTCCAAGTTGAGTGTGTCCAGACACAAGTCGTGGTCCTCATCCTCGACCGAGTTCATCATCGAAGTGAGCGAAAGAGAGTATATCGAGAGCACAACCAAAGACTGCAAGAACTCAATGTGCCCCATTGTAGACCCCACGCGGAGCGAGTTGTTGAGGAGAGCCTGGTTGAAGTCCTTGATCAAGTGCCTGACCAAGTTGCGGTAAAGGATGCGATCGTCCCCAGACCCCAAAGTGAACCGCAATGAGATACAGCAGCATGTCGAGAGCAATAGCGAGGACCGACCTCGTATTCGGTCGAGCAACACGGCAGTCGGTACATCGTGCGGGAACAGCACCCACCGCCCGAAATTTCTCCGAAAGTCATCGAGCAAACTGATTGCCCGTTCCTGTGAGATCACTCCAATCCCCACCACGTCCCGTGCCAACACCGGCTCCATTCTCCTGTTTCCTGGACTGAGGAGCCTTGCGATGGGGGTGGGCACATGGGAAGGCGCGGTCGAACTGATGATGGAAAACGGCGATGTTTTCACAGACTTAATGGGGTTGATAATGGTGCACTCCCCAGGCTCGCTCATCACCTTGCGGCATGGTTTATCCGCAGCTCTCACATCGCCTTTGAGGATCGAAAGGACTTCGTTGATCCCTTTCATCACCTGGCCAAGCTTATCGGTGTCGGTGACGGGGTACGCCTGGCCAGAACTGGTTTTGAAGGAGCACTCGACATTGATAAAGTTGCATCGCAAACAGGAATCGGGGTTCTCCGGAGCACGGAAACACCGCGTCTTTTGCTTGCGGCACAGCTCACATGCCTGGAGGGTCCGTGAAGCTTGGGCTATGGCACGACTGGATTTGGTTTTGTCGGTTCTGTCGGGTTTGTCAGCTCCAGTCTTGCGCTTCTTTCGTTCCATCAATTTTCCCCAGTAATTTGCCCCGCCAAATTCCCCACTGCTTATCGCACGAGCGCACAATCGAGCGCACAATCGAGCGCACAATCGAGCGCAGCGAGATTGTGAGCTTGAAAGACCATTTAACACAATCGAGCACAGTCGGCACAGTCTTGGTACGCTCGACTGCGTGAATCAAGCCATCAAGTCCTATCTGACCATTATTATGGAGATAACCGAATAGGATAGTTAGTAGATCAACAGTAGGTAGACAGCAGACAGTAGACAGTAAACTTACAATAGTAAACAGGAGATAATATACTCAGATCCATACTGATTTGACTCCTGTACTACTGTACTACTGTACTACTGCGTTTGTTCATGTCGCATCCCCGCTGCGTAGTATTTAATCACATGACCTCAGATCAGGTGCACTATTTCATACTCTTACAGCTATTACTACTGTGTAGCTCATCTTCTCAACGCTTTTCAAGCTATCTTCATCTTTACCTAGAAACAACGGCGAAGCGAGTTTTTTGACGTCTGTGTCGTCTCCTAAACAACGAGCGAAGCGAGTTGTTACATCTGTCTCATCTTTACTAGAAACAATGAGCGAAGCGTGTTTAACGTCTATCATCTGTGCCTAGAAACAACGAGCGAAGTGAGAAATCTGTCTCATATGTACCTAGAAACAACTCACTTCGCTCATTGTTTAACACATGTCTTATCTTTACCAGAAACAACTCGCTCCGCTCGTTGTGCATCTGTGTCATCTCATCTAGAAACAACTCGCTCCGCTCGTTGTTACATCTGTGTCTCTCCCAACTATCTCCTCAACAACTCGCTTCGCTCGTTGTTTCGCTCGTTGTTAGTCGATGCTGAACTTCACCACCCTCACCCCCCCATTCATCAACAAATGATTACAATCCACCAACCCCCTATAACCCACCTTACTCTTCCCATGTGGTCCACGCACCAGCATTACCCCAGAAAAACAAATTTGGTAACCCTTATTGTCCGCGTGGATCGAGTGTATCGGCACACCCAACGGCTGCTTAGACCCCCACATTCCCTCTGTATTCACTGGCTTTATCCACCACCCCGATCCCCCAAATGAGTGTTGGTTGTAGGATATTCTCACACCCGACACCGTTGGGTTTTTTGATTCCACCCATATATCCATTGATTGCGGCTCTGCAATGAGCGGGAGCCCTACTCTTTGTCTGATCTCTTCGTTCGCAGACATCTTCTCCAATAGCTCGTACTTTACATTTACCTGCTCGAATTTCTCATCAAAGTCGCGGAAGTGCTCGTACACCTCCCTGTCGAAATACTTGAGTTCGGAGGGGAAGTGGTACCTGCGGCGGGACGGCCAGTTGAAATTGACCCAGAGGGGGACAAACACATTGGTGCGCTGGTCATCGGTGTGTTTCATGAGTTGCACGCCCACATAGAGCCCAATGGTCAAACTACTAGATAAACCAATGAAGACAAGAATGTCACGTACACGTGGTTTCCTGCGTTGGAGCACTTGATTGATCTCGGGACCACAAAGGTGGCGAATACTTCCTTGAATTGGAGGTCCAGGTCGAGGTCGAGGTACTCGACCTCCCAATCCCAAAATGTTGCGAAACATAAAGATTTCAGTATTCAGAATAGTATAAGAAAAGAACAGAACGAGAATAGAATACAAGAATACAAGATACCATATAAACATACAATATCATACAAGAAAGGTACTACAATCATGAAATGATAAATGGTACAGAATACAAAGGTAATATATATTACATCGTCAGTAGAAGGTACATGGTAGTGTAGTATAACATGGTAGAATATGGTAACATGGTAGTACATCATAGTATATAACATGGAGTACATGGTAGTGTAGTATAACATGGTAGAATGGTAGTTTAACACGGTAGTATAACATCGTATAACATGGTAGTATAACATCGTAGAACATGGAGTACATGGTAGTATAACAGTGTAGTATAACATTGCACATGATACATGGTATGAACAACTGGGACCTAGTCAAACGTCGTCCAATCCATCGTATTCGAATCCAAGTTCTCAATAAATTCCAACATTTCAAGTTCAATCTTTTCTTGTTCAGCCTTGGAAAGTTTTGTGGGGGGATCGGAGTTTTTGGAGTCTGAGGTTTTGGATGGGGAAGTACAAGTTTTGATAGATTTGGAGTTTCTAGAAACCAAATCATGTTTATCATTTCTTTTATCACTTCTATCATTCCTTCTATCATTCCTATCTCTGTGTCTTCCCTCCTTCTCCTTTTCTCTCCTCCTATCCACCTCTCTCCTCTCCTCTCTCCTCCTAGCAACCTCCTTCTCCTTTCTCCTATCTACTTCTTTTCTCACCACCTCTCTCCTCTCTCTTTCTTTCTTATTCCTTCCATCATCTTTCTTTTCCTCCCTGTTATCTCCCAACGAAAGAATACCCAACCTCCTTGCAAGAGGATTATTCTCCAAAGAAATTGTCAAATCAGGGGAATCATCAATTGGATCAGTTTCTCTCTCCTCCCTCTGCGTTTCCCTCTCCTCCCTCTTCTTTTTCGCCTTGGGCGTTCTGTGTCTCTCTGCCGATGGCGGCGGCGTCGGCAATTGATCGGCCCACTTGCTCACGAGCGGCTGACCTTTCGTCAGTGTTATGGGCCTGGACCATATGTCATCACGAAACTTGTCGTCCTGCGGAGTTTTGGGGTTGGTTTCATTCTTCGTACTCGTTTTCTTCACTGTATCCACAGTTTCTTTCCTTTTCTCCACTATTTCTTTCTCCTTATCTCCATTATCCTTCTCCTTGTCTCCGTTATCCTTCTCCTTGTCTTTCACTATATACTCTCCTTTATCTCCTTTACCCTCTCCTTTCACTGTTTCTTTCTCCCTCCTTTCCATACGAACAGGACGTTTATCCTGCTCAAGGGCGGCCCTTACGGAGTCCTCATCGCTCGCCCACTTGGATACTAATGGCATGTTGAATTTTCGGTGAGGGCGCAAAATCTATATGCAGGGAAGGAAAGTGCATCCGTACGACTGGTGATGGTAGGTCCAGCCAAGGTAATAATGAGCAAGCCTCAATGCCCCCCAATTGAGCCCCTAATTCGTCAGTCCATTCTTCAGCCCCCAATCAGTCCCAATTTCTCAATCCTAATTAATCATCCCCCACCTCCAATCATTAATAATTCACTACACATTTCCACATACCCCATATGTAGTACTACTAATTTTTACTAATACAGGAGTCAGTTGAGTGGTATCAGTAGTAGTAGTAATGATCAATAGTACCAATTAGTGGTACCATATCCACAATCTCACTAGTCCAATGAGGGGACAATCTCACTAGTCCAATCAGGGGACAATCTCACTAGTACCATCAGGGGACAATCTCACTTCGTTCGATTGTAATAATCCCTCAATACACACAATCTCGCTCCGCTCGATTGTGTTGCTACAACCTTTTTTATATAAAGGCGAAAATGCGAAAAAAAGGAACACTTCCTCCCGAACCAAATGTCGTACACTCCAGACTTCAAGTTATCTAGCGAATTGCCAGCATGGAAAACCCTTGAGAACACCTACAAATCCGTGGGTGAGAACTTCAAGGTTGTTGATGCCTTCA
This sequence comes from Kodamaea kakaduensis, assembly GCA_030558435.1. NCBI lineage: Eukaryota > Fungi > Ascomycota > Pichiomycetes > Serinales > Debaryomycetaceae > Kodamaea > Kodamaea kakaduensis. The sequence continues at coordinate 43,595 of JAJMSN010000055.1, forward strand.
AGCAAGACCCCGAGCGTTTTTCCAAGTTTTCCAAGACCCTCACCAACTTTGACGGCTCCAAGATCCTCTTTGACTTTTCCAAGAACCTTGTCAACGACCAGATTCTCAAGGAGTTGATCCAATTGGCCAGGGAGGCCAACGTCGAGAAGTTGAGAGACGCCATGTTTGCCGGTGACAAGATCAACACCACCGAAAACAGAGCTGTGTACCATGCCGCCCTCAGAAACAGGGCCATGAAGGTGATGAAGGTCGACGGCAAGGATACTGCTGGTGAAGTCGACGATGTGTTGCAGCACATGAAGGAGTTTTCCGAGCAGGTCAGATCCGGTGAGTGGACTGGTTACACCGGCAAGGCCATCACCGATGTGGTCAATGTTGGTATTGGTGGTTCCGACCTTGGTCCAGTCATGGTCACCGATGCCTTGAAGGCTTATGCCAAAGAGGGTTTGAATGTTCACTTTGTTTCCAACATTGATGGTACTCACATTGCCGAGACTGTCAAGAACCTCAATGCTGAAACCACCCTCTTTTTGATTGCGTCCAAGACCTTCACCACTGCCGAGACCATCACCAATGCCAACTCCGCAAAGAAGTGGTTCTTGCAGCACGCAAAGGACACCAAGCACGTGGCCAAGCACTTTGCGGCCCTTTCCACCAACGCCGAGGAGGTGGCCAAGTTTGGTATCGACACCAAGAACATGTTTGGGTTCGAGAACTGGGTCGGTGGCCGTTACTCCGTGTGGTCTGCCATTGGGTTGTCGGTGGCCATCTACATTGGGTTCGACAACTTTAACGACTTTTTGAAGGGTGCCGAGGCCGTCGACAAGCACTTTCTCGAGACTCCTTTGGAGGACAACATCCCAGTGTTGGGTGGGTTGTTGAGTGTGTGGTACAACAACTTTTTCGGGGCCCAGACCCACTTGGTGGCTCCTTTTGACCAGTACTTGAACAGATTCCCTGCTTACTTGCAGCAGTTGTCGATGGAGTCCAACGGTAAGTCTGTTACCAGAGGTAATGTGTTCACCAACTACCAAACCGGAACCATCTTGTTTGGAGAGCCAGCCACCAACGCCCAGCACTCCTTCTTCCAGTTGGTGCACCAGGGTACCAAGTTGATCCCAGCAGACTTTATCCTCGCTGCCCAGTCCCAGAACCCTATTGAGGACAACTTGCACCAGAGAATGTTGGCCTCCAACTTTTTCGCACAGTCCGAGGCCCTCATGGTGGGCAAGGACGAGGAACAGGTCAAGGCAGAGGGCGCCACTGGTGGTTTGGTGCCACACAAGGTGTTCTCGGGTAACAGACCAACCACTTCCATCTTGGCCCAAAAGATTACCCCAGCTGCCTTGGGCTCCTTGATCGCGTACTACGAGCACGTGACATTCACCGAGGGCGCGGTGTGGAACATCAACTCGTTCGACCAGTGGGGGGTTGAGTTGGGCAAGGTGTTGGCCAAGGTCATTGGCAAGGAGTTGGACGACAGCAACAAGGTGGATACCCACGACCCATCCACCAACGGCTTGATCAACCAGTTCAAGGACTGGGCCTGAAGGACAGGCGACGGCGCCATTAACTATAAGTTGTAGATAAGAGAAGATAAGAGATGGAACATGGAAAGTGTAGAGAACAAGAGATGTAGAACAAGTGAGATTGTAGAGAACAAGAGAAGAGAGAACAAGAGAAGAACACAACAAGAGAAGAACACAACAAGAGAACAAGTGAAGAGCACAACAAAAGAGCAAGAGAATGAGTACAACTGAAGAAGTAGATAATGAGTACAAATAAAGTAGAAGAGAACAATGAGTAGACAATGAGTTCAAATGAAGTGGAGAAGAGAAGAAAAGAAGAAAAGAAGCGAAGAAGTCAAACTTCAACAGACGACGATGAATAAGAACAACAACATTTGAGCGTAGCTCAAATGTTGATTGTAACTTATATTCGTTTTGATGGTATTCGCTAACAATTTCGCTTCGCTCAATTGTTCGCTCAATTGTTCGCTCAATCGCAATGTCCGACCAACCTCAACTCGAACAATACGACTTCGAAGGAGAAGACCTCGACAACCCTTTACGGGTCATACTCGTGGTGAACTCGCCGCTGTGTCCAGAAGGGGAAATGGAAGAGAGGCTCTTGGACAGTATCCAGAGCATCGATGATGTGAACTCGTTTTTCGATTCCTTCGATGAGAACATCGCCATTCCAAACACAGGCAATATCAAGTACGAGGTGGGAAGCGATGGACTCGTGGTGGTGGTGGTGGATAGCACAGATCTTAAGGAGAAGGTGTTGAAGTTTATTGATGGTTATGGAAGTGGAGGTGATGAGGTTGATGGGAAGAGGAAGAAAAAGAAGACTGATGAAGAGTAACACCGAACGAATAACACCGAACGAATAACACCGAACGAAGTGAGGTGATAGAGCTCATCGAAGACTTGTCATTAGTTCAGAACATTTCAGAGCTTGTCATTAGTTAGTTACCAGCTCAGAACTTACTTCAGAACTTACTTCAGAACTTTCTACTCAACACAGCAGAAATTACCAATGGTAAATATCGTTACAGTAACTACGAGTGTCACTAGAACTAGTGATAACTGTTCATCCTGAGCAGGAGAAACAGAGACAAGAACAGTGAAAAACTATCAGCATATTTAGGAGAACAGCTGACATAGATAATGGTAATAGAGTCAGAGTGTGAGAATGTAGATTATAAAGATGAGAAGAGAAGAGGAGATGGGAAGAGAAAACAAGAGAATAGACGATTGGAAGAGATGAGAAGATGGGAGCATTAGTATAATCAACTTACTTGACTCAATTATATTCTGCATCTTGCTGAGTAGTATCTATTTGTTCAATCTCTAGTTCCAGTCGAACCTTGGTACTTTTCTACTTCTTCCCTCCCTTTATACTCCTCAAGTCGTCTTCATCTCTCTATCTCAGAGTGAATGCTAGCTTTCTAATAGCTTTCTAATAGCTTTCTAATAGCTTTCTAATAGCTTCTCGTAGCTTCCTTATAATAGGCTTCTGCTTCCTTTTTAGCTAGCTTCCTTTTTAGCTATCCTCTGAATCTTGATTTCTACCCTATACCCAAATCACTCACTCCACTCATGGGACAATCTACGGCAATTGAGAGGATGTGATTTTGATTGCTTACACTTGTATTGGCTTTGGTTAGTATTCAATGAGCGAATTGTCGTTCAATGTAATTAGTGAACAATTTATCCCCAATTGATCAATCCACGCTACTGCAGAGCAGTTCGCTCTGCATTATGGAACCGTAATTAGGGTAACAATCGCTTCGCTCAATTGTTGAAATCAATTGTGTGATCAACAATTTCGCTCCGCTCAATTGTTGAAAATCAATCTGTCTTTTCCACAATGACCGACTGGAGAAGAATCGACATCGACGCCTTAGAACCCGAGAACCACCTCTCGAAAGAAGATCTCATTCCCGATCTCCCCCCAACCTCCTACGAGACTGTCGAAGCCATCTCGAAACAGGCGAGGTCCGCACTTTCCTCCGGCCAGTTCCAGCAGGCGTTGGAGTTGACGTTGGACTCCCCCCCTTATGTTGCCGACGACCGCACCAAGGAATTGCACACTGCCACTGTGTTTGAGGTATTGTGCTCCATCAAGAACAACCACAGCACCGCAGACTTGTCCAAGTTTGTCAAGCTGTTGAGTTCCCTGCAACAGGACAACTTGGTCAAGTACTTGTACAAGATCATGAGCAAGAGTTATGGGGCGAAACAGGGGGCTTTGATGTTGAGTTGGTATGAAAAGACGGTGGAGGTGACGGGATTGGGACCGGTGGTGAGGTTTACTACGGATAGGAGGACGGTATAACTAGCAATGAGCGAAGCGAATTGCTAGTGAGTTATTACCAGTGAGTTCATGCTAGCGAGTTTATTGCTGGATTAGCCAGCAATGACATGAGCGAAGCGAATTGTCTATTGTTTCGAGTTAATTGCTGTCAGAGAACGAGCCAGCAATGTGTGAAACGAATTGTCAAATGAGTTACTGAGTAGACAACGATTAAGCTAGAAATTAGTAAGCAATTAAGCAATGAGCTGCAATGAGCTCGCAGTGAGCTCGCAATGTGCTAGCGAATGTTAGCGAATGTTAGCGAATTGTTCAATGGGTTATTGAGTGAAAGTCTGAACGATCAATGAACTAGCAATGAGCGAAGCGAATTGCTAGTTTCTCATTGCTAGTTTCTCTAGGTATGCTTACTACCGATCTGAGCTTCTGGTGAGCTCCCTGTCAAGCTAGAGAGCATGGACAGCATGTAGTGGAAATATTGAATGCCTATAGAAAAGGTTGAATGTGTAGAAAGCAAGCGATTAGTGATTCACACTGTAGAAAATGGCCAATAACTAAAATGAATCAATAACTAATGAAGGTTCAAGAACCACTACACAGCCCTCCATTTCTCCACTCTTCCCAATACATGCTCTCCACCATATGCTACTGATGGAAAAATAAGTGAAACATTTGCTCCATTTAGTCAACTCAGAGTATCACCTATTTAGTAAGTCCAATAGTATTTGTCAGACATTGAACAGTCAGCATCATGTGAGCAGCGGACGTGATGTCTAATGTTTACTATGTCACTTTACTTGATATTTATGCTGACTCAATCATGATTCATGCTGACTTGTTCTGACTCACTCAATCATTCTGACTCACTTGATCATTCTGACTTCATTCAATCATGCTGACTCCATTCCAATTATCACTCATGTTCGCTTCGCTCACATGAGTGGCTCACATGAGTGGCATGAGTGTCAAATATTGGGTGTGCCAAAACAAGCAAAAATTCGTTCCCCTTTGAGACTTTCAGATGTCCCCATCTGGTAGTTCAAGACACATAAACGTTGAATGTGATATTAGCCTGTAAACCGTACGATAGTACGGTTTACAGTAGTACAGTACAGCAGTGCAGTAGTATAGTAACACAACAGCACAACAGCACAGTATACGACAGTAGTAAAGTATACAGCATACCCTATTACAGTATACTACAGTATACTACACTACAGTATACGATAACGGTCAGCATCGTAAACAGTACTATACAGTCCACAACCACAACCACTGATTTTTTGACTACCAGACATGTCTAGAACAGACCATTACTCCCACTCATTTCTAGACATATCCTCTTTCCTATTTCCGATTCCCCATTAAGTAACATCTCCTGTCAGCCGTCATCTTTTCCGCCATCACCGCACTCTTGAGCCACGAGGCAGGTCATTTTATTTTCACACTCCTGTATGCCAGTGTTTTTGCCAGCAAATGTACTGTAGTCGTAAGTAAAAGTGCTTGCACTAAATACAGAGTAAATATAGTGAATAGTAAATATAGGGAATAGTAAATAGGGAATAGTGAATAGTGTATAGTGAATAGTGAATAGTAAGTAGATGGAGGAGTACAGTAGATAAGTAAGTGTGGATAAGTATAGTGGATAAGAACTAGGGGAGCAGGTAGCACATAGCACTACGTGCTATGTACTACTACGTGCTATGTACTACTACGTGCTATGTACTACCCCTTCCCCCTTGACGAGAGTTGTGTACACTACCAAAAGAAAAGGGACCAAATCCGCAATTGGCGGGCAGAAAATCATTGCTCTTGTAGGCAAGTGGGGAACACCAATAGGGTAAGGTCGGTCGATCGGTCCAGGACCGGCCAAACTTTGAGACATTTCTGAAGTGGGCAGCAACTTGGTTTTTGCTTGGTCTTGCTTGGTGTGTCTCCGTCTGCTAGTGTTCCGTCCTCCGTCTTGCCTACTCAGCCGACTATTTCTTTTCTTTTTTGGCAATTTCGTGTTTTCTTTTGTGGCGGGAAAAGTTTTTCAGCCAGTATCATACAAAATGGAGTCGATCGTTTACATTTTTTTTCTCCCAAGTGATTTCACTCTTACACCTGTAACTCCCAGGTGCACCTTACTAACTGCTTTTTCACACCCGCCTAGCTTGCTACGCTAAGATATTAGTGACCTGCTACCCAAGGCCGAAAAAGTCTACCAACTTTCAGTTGACAAAGACCCTCTCGTTAGTTACCCACAGTCCCTTCCTTTGGAGGCGAATACATTTGTGTTCCATTTGTATACTACTGTGCCGTGCACTTGCAAGTCAACTCAGCGTGACACAGCGACCTTTTAACTAAGTCATCGCTACTAGATATCGAGGATGTACCAACCTCAAAACTACTACTACCACCACAACCTCGGGGTGGCTGGCCACAGAGCCTCCAACTCCTACCTCCAGGGCAACCTCCAGGGGAGATACTATGGGAACAACTACTATGGCAAACAGTTGCCTCCCTTGCAGAGCAACTTTTACCCTCCTCCCAAAAAGAGTCACCCCCAGCAGGACCTTGTGGTTAACGGCGGTATCAACTCGGTTTTGCAGTACGACTTGAATAGCATGTCGTCGTTTTTGAGCTGGTGCGCCTTTGGAATGTTGAAGCAGTCCAGAAACCCAAGCGCAGACTTTGAAAACTTGGTGGTGAGCGTGCTCTTTGCAACGCGTTTGCCAAGTTCGACAGTCATTATCGCGCTCGAGTACATGAACCAACGCTTCTCGTCCAACGACGACATCACCTCCCAAGCCTTGACTGAGCAGGAGATATTTATTTATTTGATTGTCAGCCTTGTTCTTGCAAACAAGTTTAATGACGACAACACCTTTACCAACAAGTCGTGGTGCGGAGCCACAGGCTTGGACCTCGCCTTGTTGAACAAACACGAAAGAACTTGGTTGGAGGAGTGCAAGTGGAGCTTGAATGTCGTCAACTTTGAGGCCAATATCCTCACACTCGAACAGTGCTGGAAGACTTGGTTGGAGAAGTACGACAGAGCAGAGTCCTACTCGCCTATCGAATCCCACCACTCGGTGCCTTCTCCATCTGCAGGCTACACTTACCCAGCATCGTCCCCAATCCAGTCCTCGTACTACCCACTGGTTCACGCCCAACCACCCGTCCCTTCCTACTACGTGAACAGTATTCCATCCTCACCTGTCCACCCGCGTGGGTGGCAGTCTCCACAAATGGCGTCTTCGCCAATATCTGACCAGGGCTTCTGGCGCAAGGGTAATATCTGGAACTACTCCGGTCCCTACTACCAGGGGCAGTCCCAACCTTATACTTATGGGAACGACCTTCAGTACGTGGACAACCAGTACACTTACCCAAACGTTCAGGTTCCTTATGCTCCTATGAGCCACCAGTATTCACAGCAGTATAATCCTGTTCCATATTATAGCTATAGTGCTGCGATGTGTTAACCACAACCGAACAAACAAGCAAACAAGCGTAGCTTGTTTGGTGGTTTGTTTGGTTGTGCGTTGTACCTCGTACATTGTACACTGTACACTGTACAAGAACATCAAATAACATTGTACAAGACAGCAAAAACAAGCTTCGCTTGTTTTTGAATGTCGTCTGCACTATATGTGGAGGGTTGAGCCGTTGAGAAGTTGAATAGAAGTTGACAAGAGGTGTTCAGTTAACTGCATCACTTTTCTATTGATTTCTCGGATCTGCTCGACTTTCTTTTGGCTTTGAGGACGGTGTGACTTGTGTCTACTACATCCTTTTCGGTAGCATTCCTCCACGGTAAAATGAAAAAGAAAAAAAAAAGTATTCTCTACGTTGGTGTTCATGATTCTGGATGTTAGTTTTTTAGATTTTTTTTATATCTTCTATGAATCGTAATAGGTGTAGAATCAATCGAGCAAAGCGAGATTGATTCCTTACTTCAATGCTAACTATAATGTTTCGTTAATGTAACGACAATTGTCCCTGTAACGTTTTGTCCCTGTAACGTTTTTAACGTGAACTCCTCATCATGGGACTTATGTCCCACGATGTGTGTTCACAATTGTGGGACATGTCGAAGCTTACACTATAAAGCTTCTAACAACTACACTTCCTCAAAGTGTATACGTTATATGTGAATACATCTCGCTTCGCTCGATTCTACACTCTCCCATTAACTTTTTATTCACAATCAAGCATGTAGACTCATCCACTGCTCGATTAACCGAACCACTATCTAATCTTTATCTAATCAATCGTAGCTAGCCATTGCTGTACAGGTGATTATGTGCTAACTGTACAGATTGCCAATTTATGACAATTACTGTATTGCTATTCCACAATACTGACTGTACTAGATTCACTCATCTAATCATCTAGCCATATTCGCCCTAGTTATAGAAACTAGTTATAGAATATGCACTCACTAGATTCGCTTCGCTCATCTAGTTCGATTATCGTTTACTCTTTAAATTCCTCCTCCTCCTCTTCCTCCTCCTCCTCATTAATAACCCCCTGCTCATCAGCCAATTTCTTTGCTGCCTCGTTAAAGTCAATCACCTTACCTCTGGTCCGCCTTCCACCAGTGATAATGTTGGACTGGTCGATTTCCAACAAGTCGTCCTCCTCATCCTCCTCATCCACCTCTCTGTCCAACGCGTCATCATCACCCTCATCTTCCTCATCCTCCTCATCCTTGGCCTTGGAGTCCAGTGGAACATCATCCTCGTATTGTCTTCTTCTTCTCTTCTTGGGTCTCTCTCCCGATGGCTCCAGCGCCCTCTTTTCAGCCCCAGCGTCCTCAGTCTTAGTTTCCTCCTTCTCCTCCTTCTCCTCCTTGCTTTCTTCAGTCGTCTCAGTAGACTTCTCAGCCTCCTCAACCTCCTCAGTAGACTCCTTGGTCTCCTTCACAGGCTCCTCAACCTCAATTGACTTTTCCTTGATTTCTTCAGCGGACATGATTGTTTTTTTTCAGAATTTCATCATCCAAATTTCAGATGGTAAGTACAGATACAATGGTGGGTTGGAGTGACTTGGTTGACTTTGACTTGGTTTGTGTTGACTTGGTTTGAGCTGACTTAGTTAAGGGTCACTTCAACTTGGACCAACTTCTCCAACTTTTCACAGCACTGTATCACTGCGCAGTGCTACAGTGATACTAACAACAGTCCGTGCTGGTTTCCAATAAAACGAGGATGTCAGACCTCATCAACTACCGACTCAAGGTGTTGACCATCGACAACAGGTACTTTATAGGGGCTCTTTTGGCCTTTGACAAGCACTTTAATCTTGTGCTTGTCGATACCGAAGAGTCGAGGCCCACCAAAAAGTCGTTGCTGGAGCTCAAAAAGAAGGGTGAGGGTAAGCCGGAGTTTGAGAAACGACCCCTTGGATTGGTCATTTTGAGAGGAGAACAGATTGTGAGCTTGAACATAGAGAGTGCGCCCACCACTAGTGTGCAGAAGAGAGTTGGGTTGGAGAAGGGCAAGGGGGTTTCGAAGCCTTTGAAGCGGCCAACAAGTGTGAAGAATAAGGGGTTGAGGGGGCCTACCCTTAGGTAAGCGAACAATCGAGCGAAGCGAGATTGTGGGTGAGGTGATAGTTGAACAATCGAGCGAAGCGAGATTGTGGGTAATGCGATGACCAATCGAGCGAAGGTTGTGATAATGCGATGAACTATCTTATTCCACTTGAGTGTGAGTATTAACTATCTATACGCTCAATGAAAGGCAATGTACAATCATGTTGCTGGAAGAAGGAATGATCATTCATACACACAATCTCGCTTCGCTTTTTGAGTATGAACAATCTCACGATAGAGTATTAGTGGAACTGCGTGTGCGAGGAAGAATGACCATGGATTAACAATAGTTGCATCACAGGAAAGTGAATAGAATGGCTTAATATAGAATACAATTAATGACCAATGTAACAATAGGAGTCTAGAGTCGAAGGGATATTGAATAGCAAATATTGAGTGTGAATGTGGGAAGTGAATGTGAATAATGAATAATGAATACGAATAGTAAGTGTGAATAGTAAGTATTGAGTGTGAGTAGTGATGTGAATAGCAAATATTGAGTGTGAATAGTGATGTGAGTAGTGAATAGCGAATATCGTATCATAGTGATCAGAAAATAGCAAGACGACCACACGAAAAACCAACGAACCAAGACGACAACTAAGACGAAACAAATTCACTTCGCTCATTCGTTTCTATTCCCATTTCTTCCATTTCTTTGCCCATTCTGTATTTCACTTTTACTCGATATCTATTGTTCTCTGTTTCACCACAGATCCAGATTCCGTTAATCGTTTATCGTATTCGTATTCTCATCCAAATCGTCACGTCCTTCAACTCTTTAACGTGTTCAGCTTCTTCACTCTTCAACTCTTCAACTCTTCAACTGTTCAACTGTTCAACCCTTCAACTCAACCTCTACTTCCTCACAATATACACAACCTCCTTCGCTCAATTGTGTATTGTGATCAAATTATACGATGGAATCATGCATAAAATCAAAAATCAGATCAATGTTTCAAATCCAAGTCTGTACTGTGCTTCTCATCTCCATCTCATACTTTTCATTCTTTTTTCTACTCTTCTACTTCCTCTTCTACTCTTTTCCTCTACTCATCCTCTACTCTTTTCCTCTACTCATCCTCTTCTACTCTTCTACTCTTCAAACTCTCAAATCTATTAACTTTTCGTCATACAGGTAAGGCAATTAAATACATAATATAACCAAGAAGTAAAATACATAGGGTTAGCAACAACTCGAGTTGTTCTTGCTTCTCTTCTCCTGAGGCGCGGGAGTCAATGAGATGGTGGGGCCACCAGTGGACGGTTTGTTGGGGTTGGAGTCTTTGGTGTCTAGCTGATGCTTGCTGATCATTTCGTAAATGTTCTTGAGGAGCTGGTGGAACGAGAGGTCGACGTTGTCGGCCGACAAGGCCGAGGCCTCGGTGAATAGCAAGTTGTTCTCGTTCGCAAAGTTCTTGGCCTCTTCGGTCGGCACGGCGCGAAGGTGGTCAAGGTCCAGTTTGTTACCCACCAACTCGATGATTATGTTGGCGTCCGCGTGGTCCTTCAATTCCTTCAACCACCTCGACACCAGCTCGTAGGACTCCGTCTTGGTTATGTCGTACACGATAAGCGCACCCAACGCACCCCGGTAGTACGCACTGGTTATGGCACGGTATCTCTCTTGTCCAGCAGTGTCCCAGATCTGCGCCTTAACCCTCTTCCCATCCACCTCGACCGTTCTCGTTGCAAACTCCACCCCAATAGTCGAGCGCGACTCGAGGTTGAATTCATCCCTTGTGAACCGCGACAACAAGTTGGACTTTCCAACACCGGAGTCCCCGATCAAGACGATCTTGTATAAGTATTCGTAGTCGTACGAGTAGTCGTCGGTCTTCTCTGCCATGGCGTAATAAAAAAAATGCTGTCAACTGTTTTTAACGCTTTTTTTCTATTGTGTGTTGGTTGTCCAGATCACAATTTTCCCAGGAAAAGATTTCTCCCCAAAGAGCATCTTTTTTTCCTCGCCTTGATCGCGCGTAAAAGAAATCACAATACCTGAGTCTCTCTCTGCTTCATGCTTCCTTGTCCCCTTGTCTCTTCCTTTGTCTCTTCTCTCCTCTTCTTCCTCTTCTTCCTTCCCTTCCCTCTTCCCCTCCTTTAAAATTTCACCAGGATCGACCAGGGTTCCTATTAACGAAGAATATCTAAACTATATTTGGTCCATCTCCACCTGACTAGCTTCACTTTCTCACTCTTTCTGACTCTTTCCCTCTATCCTGTCTACTCTTTTGTCCACTTCCCTTCTTACCCTCTTTCTTACCCTCCCCCTACTCTGTTTACTGTTTTAAACCCTGTCCTAATTACCCGAACCACTTTGAAAAACGTTAATAGCTCTTACACCGTATCTTGAACCGGATTCATAAGAGAATGTACCATGAAAAGCGCAATCTTACGGCTTCAAAGAGGCCAGAGTACTATCATAGGCACTCGTGTACTGTCCCCATGTCATCACACGCGTATTGTTGATTATGTAATGGCTGATAAATGCGTCCTCGCAACACCCAGAGCAGTACCTAGAGACGAACTGGACACTGGACACTACCAGACACTAGACTAGAATACTAGAATACTAGCATTAGAACACATTTATACTAAACCACAAAAGACTCTCACCTAAAACAACTTTACAACCTCGCTTCGCTCGATTGTGAAGAATAATGAACAATTGTGAACAATTGTAAAAAATCTACCAATTTGTGTAATACGCGCTACATTCTTTAACAGTCTAACTTATTACCTGTAAACATATTTCACACCATCTTGTAGTAAAACTCCAAGGAACATTATTAAAACTTTTGCAAAACAACGAGAGTTCAAATGACTAGTGGTCGAGGGTCGCTTATTATTGATTGTACTAGTGAGTACTGGTGGTCGAGTATTATTGATTGTGTAGCCATCGTAGTGGTGCCGGTAGATTATTAGTGAATACTCTCTATTAATCTCGTCCTATTATCGAGTACTTAGCATAGTGACTTGTCCAGAGTTCTTTTCATTGATTATTGTTCATCTAGTGAGAAAACCTCGTTTATCTTCCAGCGATGGTATTCTCATCAACTTTTCATTTGCAGTCCTGTGAAGTACACCATATAGTCATGAAGTACACCTGCTCATAGTCCTGAAGTACACCTGCTCATAGAGTCCTGTGACGTCCTGCTCACTAGATTCGCTTCGCTCATCTAGTTCGAACATCTCTAGTCACAAACTATCTCCTAGATTCGCTTCGCTCATCTAGTTCGAACATCTCTAGTCACAAACTAGCTCTAGATTCGCTTCGCTCATCTAGAGCTAATTTGTGAACTTGTAGTCCCTCTCATAAAAACCACTCCCCAACAACTCCTCTCCATTCACAATCGGCTCAAAATCATCATCATCGTACCCCAACTCCAGATCATCATCATAGTACTCCTCCTCCAACGACGAAATACTCCTGGCCATATCCGACTCCATCGCATCCACACCAAACTCAGGGTAATTCGCCCGTTCAATGTTGGTCAACAAAAACGCCTTGATATTGGTTTCCCTGAGCTGGGTCTTTTCTGCAAACGCATTCCGCGCGGCCCCCACATCCGTTACACTCTTGGTCCAGCTGGGTATATCCGGGATCTCCATAAACTCCTTGTACCGCTGGTCGTACACTATGGTCTTGTACAACAACGAAAGACGCAACTGCAAGTAACTCCCAACTCTCACCGCATAGTTACAGATACTCTTCAAGCGTTCATCCAGCTGGATCACCGCATCGGTGTCGATGCACCTCATTGCAAACTCCTTCTCTTGAAGAACATCAACCATCAACGGGCTATCAAAGTCACGAAGAAAGAAAAACTTCACCTGCGGGAACACCGCAAAGAGCGCCTTGCTCAACAACTTGTAGAGGAGAAACAACACCTTTTGGATCGGGTGCATGTGCAAGGAAATGAGCGAGAGGTTCGAGGGCAAGAGCCGGATCCACGTGTACACCATGTCGAACAACGCCTCCTTCTGCACCTGGATGTCGGCCAAATTCAGGTTGATGCGCGGCACATAGTTGTTGACGGTATCGTTCACAAACCCGTGCAAGTGGTCGTAGTTGAGCTCCAGAAACTTGAGCGTGGCAGCCTCCTCGCTGGTGGTGGCCTCCTCCACCATGGGCTTGAGAATCAGCCCAAACTTGCGCAACACAAACTGGAACTCCCGCAAAAACGACGGGTCGTACCCCGGCATGTAAAGCGACCGCGCAATATTCTTCATGAGCTGTAAATGCAATGGGATCAACTCGGGTATGGGGTCCCCTTTCCGTATATACGACGCGAGGTTATACGACAAGATACTCAAAAGACCATTCTTGAAACAGAGCGTCGAGTTGAGAGTCGCCTCGGGATCATACACCGACATCAAAAGCAAGAGGTACGATGCAGACGAGCACACCTCGGTATCCATGTTATTATTCAAATAGTACCTCATTTCCTTGATGGCAGTGGTGTAGTGTTTAATGCTGATGACAATAAGGAGATTCTTGAAGCGTGTTTTCCCAGCGTCGAGTGGCGTTGGGTTGTCTTTCATGCCCACCTTGCCGCTTTGTATGTTTTCAAGACTCGAGATGTTGATCAAGTTGGCTACAATGTAGTTGGTGGCCAAGTTGATCAAACAACTAAACATCAACTTGGACTTGAATGCTCGGCATATAAAGGTATTGATCCACGTGTGGTAAAGCTGCCGTATGGTCTGGAACGTGGCCGCACCTTTTTTGACTTGCTCACTCATGGTGCGAACACTCACACTCATACTGGCAATGTAATCGGTGCGGTTGACAGTGGGGAAGACCCGAAACAGCGTGGGACAAACAATTGCACCGGGCAATTGTTTAGAGAGGTCAGACAATGGCTTCCCGTTTGGCAAGTTGAGGTTGAGGTCTTTTGGCAAATTGAGGTCTTTTGGCATGTTGTTTTGCAGGTAATCATGTTCATTTGGTAAATCTGAAGGATTTAAATCCTTCAGTACATCCTTCACCATTTTCTCTGGACTATCACGGTCAATGTGTAAATTGCTCAAGGAAATGGACCCCACCAGATTGGACGATCTCCCCACCGGGGGCGACGACAAATCCTTGTTTTGGATCGAGTACACTGGATATATAATTTCCGCATTCCCGTTATGATTTTCCGCCGTTGGGGTCAACAAGTTATCGTAATCTTGCACGATCGACTGTTTATAGGTTCCGAAAAGCTCGCTGAACCTGGTGCTTTTGTCCACCTCCTCCTTGTCGATGGACGGGTACTTTGTTGGGGACTGTTGCGGAGCATCTAGCATCATATCTTCGAGGCGCGAAAGCTTGGCCTGCTGGAGCTCCTCGATCTGCTCGGGGGTGTACGAAAGGTACCCGCACTTGACCTTGTGTTTGATACAGTTTGCACACGAGGGAAGGTCCTCGGAGCACTTGACGCGTCTGCGCTTGCAGTTGGGGCACCCGAGCTTGGAGTTCTTGTGCCGGCGCCGGCGAATCAAGGGTTTCTCGCGCTTACCAAAGCCGTTGGGGAGCTCCTTCATCGCGGGCGCTTGGCCGGTGACACTTGACGACATGAAACTCCCGTGTGGTGGACTGGGCAGCACACCGTGTGAGGTGCTGGAAGCGAGTGGAATGGACCCAATTGAGCCAAGGCGCATGTGGTCCAGGGTATCGGGACTGTTTCCCAGCCTATCCGACGGCATTGCACATGTACTAACGAGAGTTGATTACAAAGTTTGGCAGAAAAAAACCAGTGGGGCTGAAAAAAGTTCTCTATTTTTTACAACCCACTCTATCTCTCAATCTATTTTTCTATTTCTCTATCTATTTCTCTATCTGTTTCTATATGTCTTTCCTATGTCTTTCCTATGTCTCTCTCTCCTTCTATCTCTCTATCTATTTCTATATTTATCTTTCTCTATTTCTATATTCATCTCTTTCTATATATATCTCTAACCTCTCACTCTATCATTTTCTTACATCCTCATTTCCTGATGACTCCATTTACTTGCACAAAACAAGAACGTTTTCTAGCGTTTTGCAGAGGACAATTCCATGGGTCCTCCACAAAACCTGGCCTGTTCGCCCGGTTTTGTACGCGCAAATTAGGTGGGCTTGCACGCAGACGTTGGGGGATCGCCCAAGATCAGAAGCACAGTCTTGCCTCGAAATTTAGCCTCTACTCCCTGATTGGCCATTGCAGCCGTTGCGTTTACCGTTGATACATATGTCATGTACAGCGGTAGCGGAGCTCGGATGGCAGGTCGGATGTGCAACAAAAATCCGCTCCTATTATCGCTAACGTATCTGAGGTGTGCTAAAGTAATCCAAGAAATTTTTCCCCTCTCTTCCATTCATACTATTTCTACCACTCTCTATTTCTACTACTTCTACTATTCTACTCATTATTCTACTCCTACTTCTTCCACTATTCCCCCTTGACTAATCTACTACTACTCTACTACTGACTACTCTCCACGTGGATCCAAAGTCCGAAATACCGATTTCTTTTTCTTACCCTTTTTGTCACCTCCTCATCGTTCCATTTTTTGTACCTTTCCATCTATTGCGCTTCTAATTCGTCCTCATTTCCATTGTCTATTTCTATTCCGATCTCTTCACACTCTACACTCATTTTACTATTTTCACACTATTCACACTATTTTCTCATTTCACACTATTTTCTCATTCCACACTATTTTTACTCATTTCACCCATTTCTCTCTTTTTTCTCATACCTTTCTGATCATCTAGTACCTTCAACATCTCGCTACGCTCGATGTTGAGTTCCTCGCTCGATGTTGTTTTATCACATTCACCATGCGCCCACAAACGGCAACTTTAACCTGGAACAAGGTCAAAGATCCGTGGATTATACGGATGCAAAAAATACCGGGCCGAGAAAATATCTTTGGTACAAAGAGACGGTCGCTTATTTTTAGTGCTACTAACAAGCGTACTAACAATTGAACAATTGAGCCTAACAATTGAGCCTAACAATTGAGCGTAGCGAAATTGTTCATAAATACTTCTTTCGCTCTGTAAGTTCTGTAAACTTCTGCAATTGTAAAAACTCACTACCAAATTTGACATAGACGATGACAGACTTGACACTGACACTGACAGACTTCCAAGTACCTTACATTC
Organism: Kodamaea kakaduensis; assembly: GCA_030558435.1. Taxonomy (NCBI): domain Eukaryota; kingdom Fungi; phylum Ascomycota; class Pichiomycetes; order Serinales; family Debaryomycetaceae; genus Kodamaea; species Kodamaea kakaduensis. The sequence goes on from JAJMSN010000055.1 coordinate 60,136, forward strand.
CATCATTCATCACTACGTCACTACTATTTTCTCGCTACGTCAATTTCTTATTTCTTATATTGCGCGATGGTTCATAAACCATTCATTAATCAGCTGGCTACTCGATTGGCAAATTGGCTACTCGATTGGCCGATTGCTCGTATAGCTAGGTAATCGCTACTCGATTGGTTACTCGATTGCTACTCGATTGGCCGGTTAGCTAGTCGACTAAGTAATCGCTACTCGATTGGCTACTCGATTGGCACTCGATTGGCACTCGATTCGCTACGCTCATCTCGTTAGCCATCTTGTGCCATCTCGTAGCCATCTCGTAGCGACAGCTACTTCGTAACCCTCAACACCTCAATACTACCAATCACAATCAACATCGTCACTGGCAAACTCAACACCACATACCCCCAGAACAATATCGATCCCATCTCCTTCCTGTAAATATCATTCAACTGAATAATCTGCGACAACTGGATCGCCGGCGGCGACACAGTGAGGAGAAACGACACAATCAAAAAGATGGGGTCGTCAAGAATCGACACCTTCAAAAACTTGACACAGAGTGAAATGAGCGGGAGCAAAATCACCGCTGGAATCACCATACGCGACAAAAGCGACCCCAACACGATCCGCGAGTGGTGCTTTGAGGCCTTGGGAAGGTCTGCGGAAGGATACAAGTTGGAACCCAACACCACAAGAATGAGGGGAATCGAAATGGAGCCCAACTGCCCAATCGCGTTTGTGACTGTGGCGTTGATGAATGTGTTGGGGGTGAAAAACAAGGAATGCAAAAATGGCGTGGACGCTACAATCACCGACACAAACATGGCGTACAACGGAGGGTTCATGAATCCCAAAAACGTCCTGAGAAACGGTACCTTGTCAACCGTCCTCGAAACAAGGCCAGGACGGGGAGCAGCCACAATGGTGCGCTCGGACACTGTAGTGGAACTGTACTTGGGAGATGCAACAATGTCGAGAGAATCGGAGGAACTGCCAGAGTTAATCAACGCGGTGTTCTCATCAACCTCATTGGTTCCATTGGTGGGTCCAATGCCATTGGATCTGGATCCATTGGGTCCCAACGGTTCATAATCATCAGGTAAGCTAATCTCATTATCATGCTCATGAACATGCTGGCACATGTAAGTATTCAACTCTTCATAAGATCTCTTGCGCAAAAGTTTGTTGTAGCCCCATGACCATCTCAAGACCTGGCCCAACTGCTGGAAAATCAAGAGGTAGAGAATACCACGTGACGCAATGGCATCGGAGTTGTCCTCCTCAATGTCCTCCCACACCAACAATTCCGGGAGCGTGTAGGCCAACGACACTGTGACCGAGACCGGAAGCGAATTGGAGTTTCCAAACACCGCCATGGCAGTGACAAAGTCCGTCTCGGGGAGGTTCAAGTGGAGCAACTTTGACGTCATACGAGCACAAGTGTACGAGATTGCCGTGCTGATGGCGTAAAACAAGGGGATGACAATGACCTCCACCATCTTCTCGAGGGAAAGCGACTGCGCGAGCTTGATAAAGACAAGACAGGGCGTGAAGAGGTCCACATTGAGCTGACTGAGGACTTTTTGGTTGTTTGTGTTGAGGAGGCCGGTCTTGGCGGCAATGAAGCCGGCGAAGCAGATGATGACCACCTCGAAGACGGCCTCAAACGTGAGAAGTGAGATGTTACTGAGTGATAACAGCTGAGATAGTATTTGCATGTAGCTAAAAAAAAACGCCAGACCCGAACTTTTTATCTTGTGGCACCATGAATTGCTTTTTGCGCCATCCCTGATAAGCACAGCCATTTGATCATCCAGAGCAACGGAGTCCGAGTATGAATGAAATACTACATGATCTACATAATCTGAAAGATCATGTAGGTGGCGTATTTACATATCATGCACACCATCAAACAAAGACGTACGATGACGGCTTCCTTGAACTCCGAGTTAAGCCCCAGGGATTTTTCATTATCAGCCACACAAGCGATACACGTGCCCTTGATAAGACTAATTGGGAAAGTGCTCATACACGAACAAACTCACGAACTCACGAACGAACTCACGAACGAAGTGAGTGAGTGAGTAAACCTAGATAGAGGCAGCATAGAAAGAATATAAACGATTAAAGTGGATGAGAAAGAATAGAAAGAATATGAGAATATGTAGAAAGAGTAGAGAATATTAGAAAGAACATTGAAAGAACATGATAGAACTTGATAAGAAAGAACACCATAGATAGACATTAATGAATAAAAAGAAAGAGATGCGGAAAAGTGGAGAATAGCAACTGGATCTGAAAATCTCACCATTGCTTGTTTTTGTGCCCTTCTATTTTTCATTTTTCTTGCTGCGAAGAAGCGTCCCCACATTTAGAAGGTCTGATCTAGGTAGTCTGATCTAGGTACGTTTATTTTTGTCATTCATATCGTAAGCGTAGCACAACATCGAGTGAGTACAACATCGAGCGGAGCGAGATGTTGGGTTGTACTATATAACCGAGCGAGAGAGTTGGCACTATAACATAGAGTGGAGTTCAATTTGTTAAGATATATCAACTTCCACATCGGATGTGGAAGTTCATATAGTGAACATGGAAAGTTAATACTATATTGGCGAACATATTGTGGGGAATACTAGGTTGAGTGGTGGGGAAGGCCGATAAGTAAAAGCAATAGTAAACTTTGCTATTACTATTTCTGGTTGGAGAATGTTGCAGCAAGTCAACTGTAATTTTGAAGTGACTCTGAATAGATTAGTGAGGCTGTGCCTTTGCATAGATGGATGAAGCATCTTTATACCTATAGATGCTTTTCTCATCTATGTTTGTAGGTTTCGTCATCTCATGTATGCACTTCGTCATCTGTCACAGACACATGTAAAAGAATAACATAGACTAAGGATGACACCTTCGTCCATGCAAGGATGAAACCTTCATCTTTCATGGATGAAACCTTCATCTAATGGATAAACCCTCATTACTTTCACATAGATTCGCTTCGCTCATCTATGATCATCTATTCAAATGGAACACCCTCATTACTTTCGCATAGATGAGCTTCGCTCATCTATGATCATCTATGATCATGCCACCTCCCCAACCGTTCCATTCATTTCCCCAAAATCAAAAACACCCTCACCCCTCTCATACGCCGACCTCATCTCATTCCTCCTCTCTAGACTCCCCCCAAGTGGCCCGTCAATCATGTCCTGGGTCACCCCATCACTAATCAACGTCTTCCACGACCTCCTGTTCTCAAACCCATTTTGGGCCGTCTCGTAATTTTTGTACGCTAGCAAAATGTCCCACTCATTCTGGGCCACAAATGGCCCGTACAGCACCGAGTTCTGGTCCAAGACCTTCCCTCCAATCAACGCAAACTCACCCTCTCCCTCCACTTCAATTTCTGTCCCGTCCCTGTCGAAAAACACATTCTGGTACTGCGTCACCTCGGCACCATTCACAGTCACTGTACCATTCAAGACATACAAAAAGTAGTTAAAGTGCTCACTTACACTTTGTTTGTATACTCCCCCCCTCTGGAGCGTCACGTAGTAGTATTCCATTGGAGTGTATGCCAACTCCTTTAGCGACTCAACCTTTTCGTGTTTTCCCGAGATGACCTTCACCTCCACCTTCCCATCGTCACTACGAGACGACGGTATTTCCCACGATCTCAAGTCCCTGTACCGCGGTTCGACCCCCTTTAGTTCGTGGGGCAAATCAACCCAAAGCTGCAATCCCACAGTGGGGGAACCGTCTTCATTTGGGACTGGCATTTCAGAGTGAACTATACCTTTTCCCGCAGTCATGAACTGTAAATCTCCAGGATAAAGTATACCTTTCGACCCCGTAAAATCTTCATGGGCCATTCGTCCATGGAGAATGAGCGTGATGGTCTCCTGGCCCTTGTGGGGATGCTCGGGGAAACCCAGTGTTCCAGAGCTTGAAAAGTGGTCAAACATGAGGAATGGATTGTAATTATGTGCCTCTTGGACTCCGATACTGCGCCGCACCATCGCACCCGCTCCTTCGGGCGTCTCAATGGCATTCACAATTTGTAGTATAGACCGCATGATTCCTCTCATTGCTGATGAACCGAGGATTTGCCCACCTTATAACTACATCCTTTACTAATGGAGTGTAACTTTTACTAATTTTCTGTGCAAAAGAAACCGCATTATGTAAGTGCGATTTTTTACTAAGGGAATTACTAAAGGAATGAGCCGTACGTGTTGCAGAATAAAACAAATGAGTAAAACAAAAGAGTAAAACAAATGAGCGAAGCGAATTTGTTTCCCATTTAGGTTCTCCTTTAGGTTCTCCTTTAGGTTCTCCTTTAGGTTCTCCTTTAGGTTCTCCTTTAGGTTCTCCTTTAGGTTCTCCTTTAGGTTCTCCTTTAGGTTCTCCTTTAGGTTTTCCGTAAGGTTCTCAAATTTCCTTCGTTATTCCATTATTCTATTCTTCCACTTCTATTTTTTACTCTCTATTCTCTAGTCTACTCTTCTCCCTTTCTCTATGCTATACTTCTCTCTACTCATCTCTATCTACTCACTCCCTCTCCTTATCTCCAACCTTTCTCTACTCTCCCTCTCGCCCCACCAGACCCTTTTTCTGGGCATGTTTGACACTGCCTTCACTCGTTTTGAGCGTCCTCACTATTTTCAAGCTTCTTTGGGCCGATCTCCCCGTCGCGAGACAAGATCTTGAACCCTTTGAATATCTTATTACTGGTGTCATTCTCTGCTATCTTCTCTGCTACATTCTCAAGGGTGAATGACAGGGTCTGATGTACATTAAGTTAAGCGAGTGTCAGTCCAGATGAATGTGGTACAAAAAAGTTCTATTGACAGAATATTGAAGAGTTCTTTTATAAGTGGCCAATTTAGGAAGTCTGAGCAACTTTTCTTCTTTTTTGCATTCAGTTCTTTTCCTTCTTTCTCTTCTCCCTTTCTCCCTTTATCTACCTTTCTCTGACTTTTCTGCCTTTTCACTTTGTTAAGCATATGAAGCCTGTAGGTAGCCCCTCCATGTTTGCCTGTAAACTGCCCTGAAACTCCTGTGTACGTTTCAAGGTACCCAAATCACCCCTAAAGACCACAAACAGCTACACATATTCTATTTGGCAATTCCGTTTTGTTCCCTACCAGCTATTTCAAGAATACAACCTTCTTGCGGACTAATCCTAAACCAGCCGCATTAAGGCCGTATAAGCCGTATTTACATTTTTTTCCCTCTTTCTTTATTCCTCTTTATCCTCCTTCTTTATCCCTCTTTATCCTCCTTCTTTATCCCTCTTTATCCGCCTTCTTTATCCCTTTACGAGAACCTCAAAACTTGGAACGATTTCAAACAGTTCCTAACTTGGTACTCATTCCGGTAACTAAACTTTTTAGATATATGTTCTGAGTATCTTTTGACCTTTTTTCGTTCACCCTTCTCATTGTAGTTCTTATGGACATGAATGACAACGACGTAAACTCTCTCCTACTCTCCACAGACTCCACTACTCTCTACACACTCTCTACATAACTGGAGTGGGTGTTTTTTTTTGGTTTTGAGCCCTGTTCCATTGTATTCCTCCAGCTGTTTGTATGTCTCTTCAATTTCTCCAAGAACGGTTGTATAGTGTAGTGGTTATCACCTTCGGTTTTGATCCGAATAACCCCGGTTCGAATCCGGGTACGACCTCTTTTTTGTTCGCAGGGATCAGTGTTTATTTACATTACCACATTAGGAATGATTCAATGTGGAGTTGCAAACCAGCGGCCGGCATGGACATTTGATCGATGCCTTTTTCGCAGTGACCTGTTTTTTATCATCCAGAAAAGTGCGAAGGTAAACATAAACAGTGATTTCATAAACATCTCTGACCTGAAAAGATACAAGCAACTGTTTTTTACTGTTTTTCATCTTTACATGGGTTTCCAAGAACACCAAGGCCCCGACAAAAACGCCATGAAACAAGACAGGACACCCAGCCGAGATCCCATACTGTTGGACGCCCGACTAGGCGTCGCCCCATCCCACCTTGTGGCGCAAAAGCTCCTCAACTCACCCATCCATTCGTCGCCCGTGCACAGGGGACAGGAGTCGCCCCAAAGTCCCTGGTACCGCAGACACACATCCTCGGATCCATCCGAGGAAGACCCCAATACCCCCCGCCGCCACCGCATGGGCACATCTCTCCAGCTCGAGATGAAGATGGCGGGCGCTTCCACTCCCCTCAACCTGAAAGGTTTGGGCAACAGCTCATTTCTCCTGCCATTAAAGAAGTTGAACAACTTACACCTCGAGTCAGAGCTCGATGAGGAGTACCAAGAGTACCAAGAGACAAAGGACGACAAGAAACAGTACTATAATCAATACAACAACTCGGACGATGAGTTTGTGGGCGACAAAACCATCATGCACGAATCCAGTGAACTGGATCTGGATCTGGGGCCACTCAACTCGTCGCCTCCCCAGTATATCAACTACCGTAAAAGACAACATACTGACTCGATGTCAGACATTTCCATGGATAACATGAAGGAAAGTACCCCACGCCCAAAATTGTCCACTAGCACTCCAACCAATACATTATTCCACAGCATGAAGGCACGTATACGAAACCACTCCATCAACGCCTCGGTCAGCGAGGACATGTCCATATGCATTTCAGAAAGCAAGTTGAGCTTTTCCCAGAGCGACTCGACCCCGTGTCCCGTACAGCCCAAGCGCAAGAAACTCAAGTTCAAGAACGATATCACACCTTCGAGTTTGGGTGGGCAGAAGAACAAGATATTGAACTTATCCAGTAGTGTCAAGACCAAGGTTAGTTCCATCATGAGTCAGTTGGATGGTGAGGTTTCGGATATTCTCCATGACGAAAGTGTCATAGATGACCGCTTTACCAGTGCAAACGAGAGGTTTGCAAACGAGAGTATCCAGCAATCGACCCCAAATACAAGTAGTCACAAGATAGAACAGAGCACACCAATATCCCAAAGCACACCCGCAAATTCAAGGTCTTCTTCTCCACCACTAGCTGAGGATACCGATGATATGGAGGTGCACAATAATCATGAGCACCATATGGAGAATGACCATGAGCAACGTATGGAGAATGACAATATGGAGCATCGTATGGAGAACAATGAACCACTGATGAGCTCCCCCAGGACTCTTGGGTTGACTGAAGAATTTGGGGAGCCGGTCAATGGGTACAAGTTTGTTAAGCCAGTACCCCAATTTGCAGCCTTCAGCTACGAGACACCCAATAAACCACCCCGGGTGGAGCCACGGTCTGCTGAATTGAGGGCTCTGTTTGCGAGGGGCGACTTTACACCGGACAACTTCAAGTACAAGATTGTGGGGGAAATACCTGTTACGTCTGCAGGATTGATGGATGAGAGTGATAGTCAGATCCATGTGGGGGACAAGCGGATCAACGACCCGTACTTGACGCCAAAACTGGATGTCACGAGCGATGCGTCCACCATCAAGGATGAGTACTTGGAGTGTGCGGCCTACGAGATGTTGCCGTTGATGCCTCCGTACTTTGAGATGCAGCGCCAGCTTGAGAAGGGCAAGGTGTTGGAGCTCCTTGGGTCGGTGGAGGAGTTTTACAGGATGATTAGTGGGGACGAGGAAAAGGAAATGAGGGCATTGGTGAGGATGGAGAGGATTAGGTGGCACCCAGATAGGTGGGTGGGTAGGTTTGAGGATGAGAGGGTGTGGTTTGATATGGATGTGGTGAATTTAATGAGTCAGATTGTGAATGAGATGAATGAGAGGTTTTAGCAAACAAGTGAGCGTTTGAAAGCAAGTGAGCGAAGCGAGCTTGTTTTCAACGTGAACTTCATCCATGGATCATCCATGTGTGAACTCCATGTATCATCCATGTATCATCCATGTATCATCCATGTATTATCTGCATGATCAACTACATGATCAACTACATGATCAACTACATGTATAATCCATCTCATGTATTTTATGTCACCTTATGCCATCTCGTATCATCAATCATCATCTATCTGACAAAAACAAGAATAAGAAATACTAGGAAAGGATAGGAAAGAGGATAGGAAATGTTATTTATGAACTGATTGTATCTTATACAATGAATGATACCCAGCATGAGAATGTAGATTCCAAAACATTTTATTATACAAAAATTATATGTACTTTACAGACCAGTGGTTCTATTCGGCACTACTCCATAGCTGCCTAAACTGTATCGTCGAGTGAGTAGCAGTGATGTTTATCGAGCGAAGCGAGATGAACAAAAGAGTAAGTGGTTTTTTAATAATCCCTCTCAGATCACTTGCCTTTCATCTCCCATACCTCTTATCATTAACTCTTATTCTATTTCGTATTTTTTCTCTTTTCTGGAGGGACTTTAATAGATTGCTTCCATCTGAAAATCGTTCATCAGTGGATATTCCCATAGATGAACGAATCTATGCCTATCTATAAAAACAATTTAGCAAATTCGCATAGATTCTCGCTTATCTGCTCATCTATGATAATCACTTGTTCATTTAAACATATTCGCATAGATTCGCTTCGCTCATCTATGCCCATGATAACCACTTGTTCATTGCATAATCGCATAGATTCGCTTCGCTCATCTATGCTCATCTATGCTCATCTATGCTCATCTATGAGAATTATGTCTGCGAATCAATCGGAGTCTCACTCCCATTACCCTCCTCCCCCAACTCCTCCTCAATATCCTCCTCAATATCTTCCTCAATATCCTCCTCAATATCCTCCTCGATATCCTCCTCCTCCTTCTTTTCCTCCTCCTCATCTATTTCCACATCCTCTTCACCCTCTTCCTCTCCCTCCTCTTCTCGCCTCTCCTCCTCCTCTTCCTCTTCCTCTTCCTCCTCCTCCTCTTGATCAGGAGGGAACTCTTCAGCGTCTTCGTTATCCCAAACGATATTGAATCTCGTCACTCTTGGCTTTTCTGCCAAGATATTCCGCACCACGTGCTCGATATGAACCTTTGCCGGCGGGTTTTCCCTTAGTTCCTCGGTATCGTACTCGTTATTCACATAGTATCCCACCCGAACAAACTCACGATTCGAGTACGAGCAGCTCAACAATATCACCGTCACACTAATAAGCTCATTCACAGGAATCAACTCGTGACTGGGGGGGTCTGCTTTGAATACGAATTTGTTCACTCCAACGGGGATTGGTCCAACCAATATGGAGTCCAACTCCTGGTCGTGGTCGAGGGAATTGGAACTGCCCACATAAATCAACTTCCACTCAAGGTCTTCTTTCAATGGCTCCAAGCACTCAAAGGTGATCTCAAACTCATAGGGATCCGAGAACTTGGCGGGGTTGTTGAGAACTTCTATTCCGAGTAAAGAAACAATAGACATGGTGATGAGAAGTTTCAGACGCGTCTAAAAAATTAAGACAATCCAAAGTACCAAAGATCCAAGCACATTAAATAAGACACATAAAAGCACATTAGAATGAGGCAAATTAGATATTAGTATTTCAAAGAAGAGTATGGTATGAGATCTACATACATATTCTTTCTTATTCGAATAATCAAACCAACACTGTAATACTACTAGGAAACCTTTTGAACTACTATTTCAACTGTCACTATTTCAAACCATCAATATTTAATACTATTACTATTCCAAACATTCTACTCACATTCTACTCACATTCTACTCATTCTACTTATTCTACTTATACTATTCACCTTCTATCAACTCTTTTCACTTTCACGACATGATGTCGCATTCGTCGCACTTTGTCGCATTTGCCAATCTATTCCATGACAGTAGAAGGCATCAAGGAAAGTGTGCCCGTGGCCACCCCCGAGCCACCAGTAGAGGAACCCCCTCTTCCCGACATCGACTCCCATGAGATTTCCCAAGTATACGACGTCTACTTGAAGAGATTTCACGCCGTTTATGCCAAATCATTGCAGCTATTTGAGCAAGAACAGGCCCAACGACAAACGCTCTACTACTACCAGCGCAGAAATAATGCCTTGCTTGGCATGTTGGATAACTTCGAAGAGGCCGCAGGCAGAGGCGACCGCGTCCCAGACCCCATGCACGAAATTGCTCGAATCGACCAGGTCATTGCAAGGTCCCCTGTTCTCGCCAGGGAGTTGTCCAAAGTAAAGGCACTTCTTGCCCCAGATGAAAACTTGAACAATAGCGTGCCCTTGAGGAAAAAGCACTTGATTGACCTCTACATCACCGAGTCCGTGCCGGAGTTATTGAATGACGACGTCTCGGCCTTGGAGGTGAACCCACAGAGCACCCTGTGCTGGGCCCGTAGAAACTATCCCACTTTGATAAGCTCCACATTCAGACCAGTGAGTGTCCCGAGAGGGCCCCAGGAATACCCGGGGACTGACCTCAATGTGCTGTTTGATGTGGAGGATGCCCAGGCAATGGTGAGCAAGTCGAAAAAGAGAAAGGTAGAGACACTGGAAGATGATAAGAAGGTGAGGTTGGAACCTAAAAAGGAGCAGCCAAAAACGACCGGAGTGATTTTGTAAACACGAAGCGAGTTGTGTGAGAGAACGAGTGAATCAGTACTAGTATAGAGTGAAACTAGTATAGAGTGAAACTAGTATAGAGTGAAACAACTCGCGAAGCGAGTTGATTCTTTGAGAGAATCAGTACTAGTAGCAATACAGACGGCAAATACTAAGTATTAGATGAGAGAACTGTGAATAAAGAAGGCATTTATTGATAACGTCTACGATAACACATTCGATGTAAACAGACCAAACTACGTAAATCAATGTAGGTTACTCTATCATTCACCATTCATAGCCCTTTATTTCCTATTCTATATATGACCTGAGCCCAGATGCTCCTTTTCACCAGCCTTTTTTCTCATCAATCTTTTCAACATTCTCTACCTTTCAACCTTGCAATCTTTCACCTTGCAACCTTTTCATCATCATCATCAACCTTTCTTCAACCTTTTTATCAACCCCTCCTCTCACTCAACGACATCTTCCTGTCCTTCCTCACCAACAGCTCCAAAACCCTCGAGTCCAAAAACATATCCAAAATAAACTCTCTCTTGTGAAACTTAAAGTTGCCCTTGTCGATCATGCGAATCACCTCCAAGAACAAGTTCAAGTCTCCAAACACTTCTGGGTAAAACTTCTTGATCTTGATCAACTCTCGGAACGCCCTTCTTTCGATGCGGTTCAAGATTGAGTTCATTGCATGGAGCAAGTGAATCACACGCTCAAATATGTGCGCCTCGTCCGGCTCCAGTTTCTGCAACGCCCTGCGTTCGTCCCCGTTCGCCTCATCTAGCAAATCTAGCGTGCTCTCGGCATACTTGCCGTTCCCAAAGAAGGAATAGTACTTCAAGTCGTCGTACGGGTTCATGATCTGTACATGGAAGCTCAGATTAATGTCTGTGCGTGGGTACGCCAACGATATACTGCGGTTGTAGCTGTCGAATACCGTCACCCAGTTGGACTCGTCCAAGATTTCGATGCCTTCAATGGTGGTGGATACCATGCCAATGACATAGAAACACACAGCACGGACCTGCCACACGGTACAGTTCTCAAACAAGTCGAGAATTTTCGCAATGAGCGTACCGGAAGCATCAAGTAACTGGAGCCCGTACTTGCCCTGGGCCATAACCCCCACAAGCCACAAGTTTTGCTTCAATTTGCTAATGACTTCGGATTGCGAACACTCTTCTTCATCGTCCCAGAATTGAAGTTTGCGTGAAAGTGTCTCGATTCCATTCACAACTTGGTCCACAAACGCCCGGTGGTGCGTGTTGAGATAATGGAGACCTTCGTCTGAAAACAAAAGATGTTTCAAGAAAAGCATAGAATCAAGTACGGAGGGGGAGTCCAAGGAGCAAATGAGGTTTCCTTTACTTTCTTTCTCTTTTCTCCCCTTATCTTTACTTTCTTTCTCTTTCCCTTTACTTTCTTTCTCTTTTCCTTTGTCTTTACTTTCTTTACCCTTCTCTCTACTTTCTTTCTCTTCTCTCTCCCCTCCATCCAATCTGAGACCCCCAACTAACACATTCTTGATAGTCTCCTCAATTGTGTGGAGATACGTAAAGTTCCTCTCCAACTTTTCCACTGTTGCAAATTCCTCTCTGATAAATCCAGTATCCTCGAGGTACTTGAACCCTCTCGACATATCAAGGAGATTGTACAACAATGCCTTACCCTTTCGAGAAGTGCTCAATATCTGCATCGGGGGCCTCAAGTCGAGGAACACACCCATGTTTCGGAACTCGGACGCAGTGTAGAACTCGTGCAACAACGCAATCGATGACCGCACAATGTACTCATCGCTATCGTACAAGTTCTGGACCAACATCTTGACCAAAAAAGACTCGAGTTCTTGCATCCGGAGCATTGGGGGCAAGAGATCACGCACAATGAATGTGCGCACCCGGAGGTTTGCCACACGCAAGCACTTGGAGAGAAGAATGCGGAACTGGCTATCGATACGGAAATCAACATTCTTGATAAGCGTAATGATGAGCAAGTTGTAGGTGTGTGTATGTGCAGCGGCGTCGATGATATTGTTGATCATAGTGAAGAACTGCCAGCGTTCAAGCACCTGGATACCCGCAGCACTCGATGCAAACACACCCACAAACTTGAGGTAGCCTATGCTCACGGTATTCTCGAGCCTGCGGTGCGAGAGAATGGGGTCCTTGGCCTCAATACCACTGTAGGGGTCGAGCTGTGCAAAGATCTCGCTGAGCTGCGGCAAGAGTTTGTTGTTGAGGAGGTACTGTGCCCCCGCATCCAAACGGAGAAGAAGCTCAAACAACTGGCACCCGATATTGATGTACTTGTGAGCGTTTTTCGCGCGGATCCCCACGTTACAAAACCGAAACTTGAACGGACGATAAAACGACAAGATCCGCTTCAAGAACTTGGGATTCTTCTCGAGTACCTCCGAAAACCGTTTCGGGTTGGTGAGTGGTCCCTGGATAAGGGTGAGTAAAAGGTTCCAGTTCCAGTCCTCGAACTCCTTTACTGTAAGAATCTTTGTATTGTTGATCATTGCCTTGAACTGGCCATCATCCACATTGTAGCGCGAGGCAGCCACCAAGGTCTTGATCTGGAGCTTGAGTCCCTTATTGTAGTGATCGGACGCTGTGAACCGGGTTCTCGAAGCCTTATCGAGAACAAACGCAGCCATGTCTGTCATTGAGTGTTTATGCTTGGTGAGGATTTCCACAGGGAGATGGGTACACGCCAACGAGTGGATCGCCGTCACCAACTGGGTTGCCTGTTCCACCATTTGAGGGGACGGGCGCTGTTCAATGACATCCACAAGCAAGCGGTTGATGCCCACTTTCTCAATCAAGATCAAAACCAAAAGTCCTCGATAGTGACCAATGATACGCTGCTCAAAGTCCGAAAGGTAGGGAAACGTCGAAAAGAGTCCTCCCTCGTTCAGTTCCTTGGGCTCGTCTCTTCTTCCTCCCCTCAACTTGTGCACCAACTCACCAATTGGGCTTTTTTCCAACCAAGGCAAGGGTCTCAACAAGAGCACGTCGAAAAGAATATCCATGAGGTGTTCCCTTATAATATCGATATTCTTGCGGAGCCCCGCGAACAAGTCGCTGAGGATCTTGAAGTCGTGGATCAGGAGTGCAAACAACCCGTTGAAGCTCTTGATGAGGAGCGTCAACAAGTAACTGATTTTCTGGAGCCGCAAGTGAGGAATCGCCTGTTTCTTGTCGTTCTGCTCGAAGACACCCGTAAACACCGAAACTAACGAAATGAGATCGTAGCCACTGCGCAAAAACTTGCGGGATTCAGGCGCATCGAGTGTCTTGGTGACCACGGAAAAACAACAAAGTGACATTTCGACAGACCCATTCACAATCGTATCCACTATAAGTTTGAACCCCCCTGCATGGAACACCAAACCCGGTTTCAAAAGCGCCAACTCACAAATGGTCTCGAGACACAAGTCCCTAAAGTACTCTGGCACCACCGAAGAATCATGGTGCCCCGCCCTCCGATGGGGTTCTTCTCGCTCCACTTTCTTTTCTGCATCCTCGTGTAATTGTTGCTGCTGCTGCAAAAAGTCGACGGGGTACGGCTCGTTACTACTCTCGATCAATGCAATGAGTGACTTGAGCACCCCGATCGACAAGTTGTCCGCTCCTTTTTCAATGGTTAGGAACGCACGCACCAACTTGAGGGCCTGTACCTTCTCCAAGAGACTGGAGCGCAGACTCGACATGGTCACAATAATGAAAATCAACATCTTACACTGGACAAGATACACTAGACTCTCGTAACTGGTGATGATATACCTCACCAAACGGTAGCCCATACTGCGTACTTCGGTGATACTGTGGTAGAACATGTACTGGATCTTGTTGACAAAACTCTTAACCACTATATCTTTTTTCAAATCGGGGTATGCTATAAGAAGGTTCACTAATTCATTGCCTTTGGCGACAATTTGATGCCCGTCTTTATCGCGAACAGAGCTAATGGACGATAGCATATCGCTAAACACCCAAGTAGGACTTTCTGGGTTAATGGAGTCCACTGACTGTTCACTAAGTTTCCGATCCAAGGGAAAGTTTATACTCCCGGTGGTGCTTCGCACCCTGCGGTGGACGGGACTAAAGTAGCCTTCATCATCAGAGGACGAGGGTGTGTGTACGGGGCTGTGTTTTTTTAGACGTGGTTTGGACTTGTATAATGACTGATTAGATATGCTTTTGGTAATGCCTGTAGATATGCTTTGTTGGGGATGGATGATTTGGTTGATGGGAGTTTGGGAGGCCTGAGAGACCGAATTCGCAGCCTGCGAAGCAGGCTGAGAAGGAGTTTGACTGAAAGGGGGAGTTGCGGTCGTCTGACTCGGAGTCTGGTTCGGAGTAGGAGTTTGACTTTTGCAAGTCAGTTGATTAGAATTCAGTTGATTTCGACTAGACAGATTCAGTTGATTCAGATGATTGGGTTGATTAGACATCAGGTTATACAGTTGATTCAATTGATTAGACAGACTCAGTCGTGTAGACAGTTGATTCAGTTGACTCAGTTGATTAGACAGACTCTGACCCTGGAGACTTTGATGCTTACTTATTGGGGTCCCCAGAGACTTAATTGGGGCCTGCTGTCCTCCCATTAGGTACCCATTCAAGCCGGTCTGACTGAAGGACCTGTTTTCTCGAGATCTGCGTCTCTTGTCGTCGTCCCTGTTCCCGACGGACTGTATATTGAGGGAATCGATTGCGCCCACGGTGATGCTGCGGGTGCGGTTGGGGTCGGTTCGCGTGGGGGGAAACACCATGCTGCCGGGGATTTTGTGGACGGCCTCACTGGCCTTTCGCAGGGAGCCCTCGAGGTCCATGGACGATTTGCGGCTGTGGGCCATGGTATGAAAAAAGAAAACAGATTGAAGCGTTTGAAAAGAGATGATAATGGTGAGGGATGAAAACAAGATCAAGAGAAGAAGATCAAGAGAAGAAGATCAAGGGAAGAAGATCAAGAGAAGAAGATCAAGAGAAGAAGATCAATTGAGAGAGAGGATCAATTGAGAGAGAAGAAAGAGGATTATATTAATTTAATAGATGAAAAGAGGTACTCACAGAATACTGGAAAATATAGAACATTAATCACCTTCATAAGAAAGGTCATGTTCATATTAAGAAAGGTTATTGAGAACATTAGCAAGTAATTCAAACTTTGTACTCTTCACATATTTAACTTCACTATTCAACTTACTTTTCTACTTTTACTCAACTTATACTCAACTTATACTTTACTCAACTTATACTTTACCATTTTAGACATTACCATTTATAATCATGATTCTCTCGTCTCACGTAATCGGTTTCAATGCGGATCGAAGACAAATTAGTTGCAGAACAATAGATTAGGTGAGTGAAGATGCACAGGTGACAACTACACCCAATTCACATGATTAACATCAAGTTTTCAGATGTCTATCTTCAAGTATCCTGTCCGTCTTAAATATAGTGTCTCAGATGTCTATTCCTTGCTTCTCTTTAACCTTTGGACCTCGTTCATAACTTGTCTAGGACTAAAATGTCCAGTTCATGTACCAGTCCATGTAGACTTCATGTAGACATCATGTAGACATCATGTAGACACGTAGATGTCATGTCTATATACTCACACACACATGTGTGTTCGGTCCGAAACTCACCCGTTCCGTCGCTGGCTGTTTCGGATCTTTTTCCCCCATTTGCAATCGCTTATCAAGTATCCACATTTTTCACATCCATCCGAGGACATAGCCAGACCATAGCCAGACCATATACTAACCATCGGGTGAATTTTCAGGGTAAAAAATACCAGCCAATGATCAGGGTCCATAAAATATCAAAAACGATGGTCATTGGTGGAATTTGAGCTTTTTTCGTCTTTAGCGAGGTACTCTATTCCCTCAGAATCCACACCACCCATTCATTTTCGGAAGTCTCTTTTTCTCACTCCCTTTCTCCCCCCTTCTCCCTCTTTTAGTATCTCTTCTGATCCCTTTTTCTTCCCTACTCCCTCAGCACTAAACGAGTGGTGACCCCACGCTATCAACCACGATAGCCCGTGGCACAAACCAGTGGTGTTACATGACGTCATGGAAGCCTCGAGAAACGACACAAACGACCCCTGGCATCAGAGATTTTGTGAGATCAAGGTAACTCAATTTATGGACCCTCCAATACTCGTTGTATCTGTCCATCCCCATAGTTTCTCACAAGTTGCTCCATGTTGTCTGTTTCCCTGTCTGTTGTATCTGTTGTATCTCTACCTCTGTCTATCTCTACCTCTGTCTATCTCTGTCTACCTCTGTCTATGTCCATCTATGTCTATCTAATCCATCTCTACCTCTCTCTATCTATCTACTTCTATCTATTTCTCTATCTTTCTATCTATCTCACTATCCTCACCTACCTCTATCTTTTTTTGTCTCTATTTTATATTTTCTGTATTTCCTCATTTACTTTTCTTTACTTTTCCTTTCACTTCTTTTACTCCTGAAACGTCTGCATCGATATGAGCGAAAAGAAGAGATTGTCGCTTTTCAGTTTGTCCAGCGAGTCCAACAACGTGGACGCCAGTACCGCAGACCCGCTTGCGCCGCTGAGTTTCAACCGTTCGTCGACGTCGTTGAGCACAGCCAACACAGCCGGGTCGGCATCCGCACACGCTCCCGAGTCCATTTTCGAGCGCCTGGTGCAAGACACTCTGCTCTTTGATGCCCCGCCGCTCAACAAGCGTTCCGTGCTGTACTCGCACAAACCCTCGCTCAAATCGACTCCTTTTTTGAAGAGCGAGGACTATGCTGCGCCCGCGCTCGATGCAGCGCTGCACTTGTTGAACTCCAAGCTGGACCTCGACAACATCGAAATGGTGTACTCCAACCGCCGAAATTCGTCCGTGGTGGGCTTGAACATGGCATTGGGCAGGCCCTTTACGCTCTCCAGAAAGAACCTGGCGTACTCCTTTAACCAGTCGTCGCCGCAACAAACAACCAGCCCAGTGAGTCCCCCCAAGTTGAACTCGTCGGCGTCTGCTGTGTCGTTCTACAGTTACGCAGACATGATAAACCACGAGGAGACACGCAGACCCACCTTCAAGAGCTCGTATTCCCAGGGCTTTATTCCCATGCTCCAATCCCCACCGTCGTCCACGGGGTTGAGCAGCCTCACGGGATCGTTCAAGTCCCGCACGGGGCGGAGCAGGGCCCCGTCCAGTGCAAAGAGAGGCTTCTTGATACTGCCTGAAAGTAGTGACGAGGAGAAGGAAAAGGATAAGGATGTGTCGATGGATGATGATAAGGAAAGTCTCGTGAGTAGTTCGATCGGAGAGTGTTTGAGAAAGACAAAGACTGAGTTGAATGAGGGGGCGAGATAAAAGAACAACGACAACAACGACAACAACGAGCGAAGCGAGTTGTTGTAGTTGTCGTTGTTTGAGGAGAAAGAAAGAGTGAAAGAAAGTATGAAAGAAAGTATGAAAGGAGTATGAGAAATGAGAGAAAAGAGTGAGAATGAGAGAGAGAAAGAATGAGAAAGAAACAACGAACGAGAACCAGCCTGGACAAACCACCTTAATTGAATTGACGATGCTATGGTCTGAGGACTTCTGACGACCTGACGACCTGCCGACCTGACGAGTCTGACGAGTCTGACGACCGGTATTGACGAGAGACGGGGTTTGCGGATATTTTGTTTGTGAACTGCTGGAGACTCCGCCTCCTGGCTGAACCCAAGCCTCATGTGCACAAAAATACACGGTGCAATTTTACTTCACTTTTTTATTTGTTTAATCATAATTTTGATGTCTATATAGCTGTACCATCTGATATAATTTATGGAAGTTCTATCGATAAGGTTTAGTGCGAACACAAACGTGAATACGGCATTTTGATCGACGTGACCCAGCACCCCTATTAGCTTTTGTGTCAGGTAGCAAGAGGATGGGATGAGAGAGGGATGTGGAGGGATGGAGAGAGGAGGAAGGATGTGGAGAGTTGAGGAATAATGTAGGACTGGAAGATGGAATGAGAATGAGGAAAATGAAAAGAATGAGTGAAGAGAATAAAGAGTGTGGAAGAATAAAGTGGAAGAATGATGATGACTGAAAATTGAGTGAAAAAATATCGGGTGAATTGCAACGAAAACAACGGATATTGAATAGAGTAGCCAGAACAACCAGGGCATGTGAGTGACTACAGAAACATGAGTATTAGTAATTGTTGGGATGGTTGAAACGATGTGTTCGGGCTGAGAAACTGGTTCCCTTGGGCCGCACATGTTTCAGATGACACTTTTAAGAAAACGTGCAGTGGTTAGACTGTAATTTGTAACAACTTTAGTCATTAACTATTTTATAGTTGCGGTGTTGCAGGTAGAGAGTATTTTACAGTTAGAGAGTGTTCTTTTACAGTTTATTGATACTTCTTTTACACTTTATTTCTCTCTCTTTTACAGTTTATTGGTACTTCTTTTACACTTTATTTCTCTCTCTTTTGCACTTTATTTGTTCCTCTTTTACACTTTATTGGTACTCTTTACACTTTATTGGTACTCTTTTACACTTTATTTCTTTCTCTCTTTTACAGTTTATTAGCCTACACTCTTCTCTTTTTTCATCTCATCTCATGATTAGAAGACAGGCTAGGGAAAGAAGAGAGTACCTCTACCGCAAGTCGCTAGAGCTCCAGGAGTCCAACCTCACTGAAAAGAGACAGCAGCTCAAAGCTGCCTTGGCTTCAGGAAAACCCCTCAGCAAAGAGTTGGCTGAAGACTCTAAATTACAAAAGGACTTTCTTTACGATGAGAGCGAACAAACCCAAATCGACGACGAGTACAGCGCATTGAGCGGAGTTGCTGACCCCCGTGTTATTGTCACCACCTCCCGTGATCCTTCTGTCAAGTTGCTCCAGTTCTCCAAGGAAATCAAGTTGATGTTCCCCAACTCCATCAAGTTGAACAGAGGTAACTACATCATACCGGAGTTGGTCAAGTCCTGTACCCGTGTGGCCATCACTGACCTCATCATTTTGCATGAACATAGGGGTGTTCCCACCTCCATCACCATCTCGCACTTTCCCCACGGGCCAAGTGCCATCTTTACCCTCCACAATGTGAAGCTCAGACACGATCTTCCAAATATCGGAAACATTTCCGAAAGTTACCCACACTTGATCTTTGAGAACTTTACCACAACCCTCGGGAAGAGGGTCGAGAAGATCTTGAAACACTTGTTTCCCCCGGGCGCAAAGAAGGACTCGCTGAGGGTCATCTCGTTTGTGAACAATGAAGACTTTATTCTGGTGAGACACCATGTGTATGTCAAGACAAAGGACTCGGTGGAGTTGAGTGAGGTGGGACCAAGATTTGAGATGAGGTTGTATGAGATCAGATTGGGCTTGCCGGATAATAAGGATGCGGATGTGGAGTGGCAGTTGAGGAGGTTTATTAGGACTGCTAATAGGAGGAATTACTTATAAGCACTCAATGATCACTCAATGAGCGAAGCGAATTGAGTGTGAAAGTAAGAGATGCACATGATCACCCAATGAGCGAAGTGAATTGACTGTGAAAGTATATGAGATGGGGTCACTCAATGATCACTCAATGAGCGACGCTCATTGAGTGTGAAAAGTTAGAGATGGAATTTATGATCACTCAATGAACCAACTGGGTGTGAGATTCAAGAAAAGAGAAAGGAGATGATGATTTGTTGAAAGAAGATAAACCAACGAGAAAGAACAAGAGCTGATATTTTGACAATATTTATGGGCATCATAATAGAGTTTGTATGAATAAATCTGGATGAGTAAATCAATAGCAGGTGAATGAGTAGGTGGAGATTGATAGGACCTTTTAATGTCTCCAATTCTGATTGTTGCAGCTGGAGTGGGAAGCCTGTTGGCTAGTCGGAAGTACTGTCCACCAAAATCGTTGAAACATTTTACTCAATCTTTTTATACTCAGATTTGAGTATCAGAGTACTAAGGATAGAGGAACTCTCATAGGTGTACGAGTACAAAATTTTGTGATAGTATTGAAGAGAAGAGTTTAATCTTACCTTCCCTCTCATTTTTGTTCGATGGCTGCGAAAAACTGTTCCAGATTTGCATCAATAAAAAACGCGATGATGTACTACTCCAAAGTGCAAAGAAATAGACGATGTCTTACCCACGTATGAAACAATAAGCTGGATGCTGCTGTTGGATGTCTAAAAATTTCCCAACAAGTTTAAACAATTTTATTAATTTTTGTCAAAATCTCTGAAAAATCTGCTTCAACTCTCTACACTTCAATTAATTAAAATTAATTTATATTGTACCAATTATGTAATATTCTATCATGATGTCTGGATAGTCCAGCTCATCCTTCCTTGCACCCAAATATTTGTCAATATTGAATTTTTTCGTTGAGGAGCTGCCTTTGGTTTAAGGAGCTGCTTATGTTTTCAGGAACGAGCTTGTTTTTGTTATATTTTGAGGAGTTATTGAGGAGTTAAGGCATTATTCGTCCTGTTTTGTATCAAGTACTTCCCCTTCTCCTTGCATGCTTCAATTTCGAGTGGATATCGTCCAACTCATGTGCCTCGCGATCCACATCTGCCACCTCAAAGCCCGTCTCTGCCACCACCGGCCTCTGGGGACTTCCAAAGTAATGGTGGTTGTGAATATCGTCCTCGTGGTGTCTGTGGTCGTAGCTGTGGTTTATACTGTTGCTTCGCATTGGGGTGAACGAAGACCTCCTCCTGAAAATATTGTCGTTGATTCTACTCACTGCACGCAGAAGTGGTCCCCCAGACATACCCGTTTCATCATAAGTGGACGTGGGCCCAAAGGTATTGGCTCTTTCGATGGTGTTGTGTCTCCTAATGGCATGGTGTTCCTGGACCTTATCACGGCGCACCATATCATCGTTCGGCAACATGATGGCTCTGTCCAACGAGTACGGCAACCCTCTGTGTCTTCCTCTAATCATCATCGCAATGATGACCAACTTGGAAATCACAGTGAACTCACCCGATAATGACGTGTTGATGGTGG
This sequence comes from Kodamaea kakaduensis, assembly GCA_030558435.1. Classification (NCBI taxonomy): domain Eukaryota; kingdom Fungi; phylum Ascomycota; class Pichiomycetes; order Serinales; family Debaryomycetaceae; genus Kodamaea; species Kodamaea kakaduensis. Next base: position 81,684 of record JAJMSN010000055.1, read on the forward strand.
GGTACCCGAGGGAAAGACCCACAGTACCATACGCACTGATGATCTCAAACATGATGGCAAACACAGAGAACCTGTAGTTGTTCTTGTTCAACTTGGGTCCCTCCGCAATGCAAATGATGAACAACCCCAAGAAAATGTACCACAAGTCAAACGACAACTGGTTCCGCAAATGCGTTCCAATAAAGGTCTTGGGACTCCTGTCGGCCTCTTCCTCCACATTCTCATCTTTCAAGTATATACCCAAAGACTGCTCTTCGTACACATTGGTACGTCTGATCGAGATGGCCAACGGTAACACCGAGATATACATCATGATCATGTAACTCACTTGAACAGCAGGGTGCAACTGCGACAAGTCCACAACGGTAAACCCAGCAGTTCTTGTACTGAAAGCCTGGAACAACCCATCAACTACTCGGTATCCAACAGGAATTTGCTTGAGGTAGTCGTTGTGGAAGTCCAAGATGATGAAAAGCACCAAGTCAACAGAGTTGAGCACCACCAAAATAATAAAGAGCCACCACGTGGGAACAGACGGGAATAACAAGGTAAAACAACGGCGGGGGTGGTCCAAGAGAAAACCGAGTGATTCTTTGAACAAGGAAAGGGGTTTGGCAAACTTGAACAAGACCCAGATGATGAACCGCAACAAGATTGGAAAGCCAGTGTTGCCTATAACAACAAAGAACGAGGTGACCAACATCACATACAAACTCTTGTTGAAAGACGACATGGAGTCGTACGTCAAGGTGATACCCAAATCATTAAACGATGACTGTGCAGTGAAAAATGCCCACCATGTGGGAGAAATTCCCTGTTCACGGACCCGTGCCATGTATTCGGGTTTCTTCAAGATCCACGGTAATAGCAAGACAAATCCAAGAATATGGAACCCAATATAGTAGCACAACAAGATCTTGATCAAGAGCTTGACTGCACGGTACTCCACACCTCCCAATTCTTCTTTCTGTTCCTCACTCAAGTGAACAAAGGTGGAGTTACGTCCAATGGTGGGGACCCACGATAAGTAGTTGGTACTGATGACCTTGCGCAACGAGCCCATATCGTTACCTTCGTATCCCTCTTCTTCATCGTCGAAGTTGGTCCGGGTGGCAGAACTATCGCTCACCCCATGCGACAGCGTATATACCAGAGGAGTCAAAGTTTTGCGGAGTTTCCGCATCTTGCGCCGTTTCTTGGACGGTTTCTTCTTTTTCTTGGGCTCCTCAAAAGTGAGGTTGTGTGAAAGATCAAATGTGTTGGACCGTTTCGCAAATTTGGTCCCAGAAATATCCCCAGAGGGAATGGCAAGATTGGAAGTTGCTCTTTTTACTTTGTGGTCGTCGTCGTCGTCGTCATCCTCATCATCGTCGTCGTCGTCGCAGTCTTCATCGTCGTCGTCATCCTCATCGTCGTCATCGTCGTCGTCATCGCAGTCCTCCTCCTCCTCCTCATCATCATCATCATCGCAGTCCCCCTCCCCCTCAGTTACTGCATCCTCTGAATCAATTGAAGCATTTTCATTTTCCTCCTCCTCATCGTCCATAGAAAGAGTTCTTTTGTGACGAGGACTTCCCGAATTACTAAACGTTTTCTTCAACTTGTTCCACTTCTTTTTCTTCCAAGGCAGTCCCTGACTCTTTCTCTTTCCAAACGACCCTCTTCTTTGCAACTTTGTAAAAATGGGTTTATGACTATCATCGTTTTCGATTTCATTTGGGGGTTTGATCACCAAGATTTCGTCGTCGTCGGCTGCAACCTCAACTTTTGGACTCGTGGGCTGTGAAAATGACGTTCTTTTACGATTGGGTTCTTTACCACGAAGCATGGCAATACTGCGGTACATATCGGAGGGATCAATTTCTTGGTTTCGTACTCGCTTACTAGGTTGTGGGAGATTGACAAATCGAATAGCATGGTCGTCGTCGTTATTTCCATTAGTTCCTGTTCCATTAGCTCCCTTTCCATTGTTTATTCCTTCTCCTTCTCCTTTCCCTTCATGTTCTATACCCTCCCTTTTATTTCCCGTCAAGTTTGTCACACTTTCCTCATCTGAAGGTTCACTCAAATGAACCACGTCATTGTAGTGGGAATTTAAAGGATCCAAAGGATCCATCTCCTGGTGTTCCTGGTGGTACTGGGACGAGGCCGATCTCGACGACTGGGCCTCATTCACATCGTCCTCCTTCTTGAACCCCAACCCCTGGTTATTCACAGTATTCATGCGAGTACTCGAGACACTGTTGCGGGACATTGCAGCTGCCAAAGTGGCAGATCTTCTCATTTTAAAATTGAGCTTGGACCGTTCCTTGATATTATCGAAATGGCGCTCAAACCAGTACAATCTCACGAAAAGGAGGGACCCATGGATGAAAATGGGGGTGGTGAGCGTTGCAAATATGTAGATGACGATTTGCTGGTAAAGGGCAATGGTGTTTGTGTCGACGGTATTGAGACCCGCCTGGGTGGATGCACCAGCTGTGAAAAAGAGCACGTCGGTGTACCCAAGGTTTCGCACGGGGTAAAAGAGCACAGAACCTAGAAAGGTCATGAAGATGATGTATGCGTAGTGAACCGCACGGAAGTTGGGGAGAATGAACTTGGCATAGGGGTAAATAAAGTTGGCGGCCCGGTGGATGGCATTACGGGTCCGGAGTCCAATCTCCAATTCAAGGCGCTTTCGCCTAAAGTCCTGCCGCCATCGCTGTATATTAGAAAACATCGTGCTCAAGTAGTATTGGTAGTAGTAATATTAGTAGTAGGTTCTGTAGCAGATATCAGTGGTAGCCTCAGATATAGCCTCAGATATCGTAGTAGGTTTTGCCCCAGATATCAGTAGTAGTACTTGTTCTTTACTCTGGTAGTACTTGTTCTTGTAGTACTTGTTCTTGGTAGTACTTGTTCTTGTAGTACTTGTTCTTTACTCTGGTAGTACGAGTAGGTATCAGTAATAGTTTATCACTAGCACCACAAGTGTTGTGTGTAGTATCAAGTTGTCGTGTATGTTTTCCGTGTTGTCGTGTAGTAGCGGTAATTAAGTAATAACTCAGAGTAGTATACAAGTGCACAATCTACCTCTTGAATGGCTGTAGCGTTCTAAGCCTGGAAAATTATAGGGCTTGTGTTCAGGAGCTTGCTTAGCTGGAGCCGTTTTCTACGATATTTGTGAACATGTGCGCCGGACTGCACACAAGACTGATGACTTTAGCGATCCCAGTATTGGCAAGAATAGAAGACAAGATAGAAGAGTAGTAATAGTAGTAGTAGTAATAGAAGTGATAGTAATAACAGTATGTACATTTGGTAGCCTAGAGTGGGAACCTGCGGAAGAGTCTTTCGGAATAATTGGGTAAATGACGAGCACTGATACTCTAAGCCCACCAAACATTCCATTTGTGCACAGATAAATGTCGTAAATGTTCCAGCAAGTTTTGCGTAATAACGAATATTTCATATTTTGATTACATTGACCTGCCTCACTAATATTTTACAAGAGTCACCATCACATTGTACAAAACCTGGTCAATATCATTGTACACTTCTAATATCACTTACAAAACTTTGTCAACATTGTACAACTTACACCCATTGTACAAAACTTGACATTGCACAACATAAGATTGGGGGACTGGTTTTGTTACCACCATTATTGCTATTTTGTAATTGTTGAAAAGAATCCTTTTGTCACCTCTTACGATCTAGATGCTATTTTCCGTGAAAATTTGACTCGTATATCCTGCACATTTCTGATGTCATCACAAAATGCTAAGGCGAGATGAGTTGAGATGAGATGAGTTGAGATGAGGAGATGAGTTGAGATAAGTTGAGATGAGAATGAGATGAAATGAGATGAGGTAAACCTCATCTCATGATTTCATCCCTAGTCGGTGTAGTCTCCTCATAGAAGTAGTAAGATTAGATGAGTGAAGGTGGGAGTGAAGGTGAAGATGTAGAAGTAATAGGAGGTATAGAGAGAGATGTACAGAATACTAATTACATCAATTTACAATTTAACGTTTGTGCTGACTCGTGTGACAACTTATTTAACCACTTGTGTAAATTCAATCACCCATGCTACATTGAATTTTCACATTTTTCAGTCGCTCCATCTTGAGCGTCTTTAATCATCATCCTTCCTATTTCTTCTTTCATCATCTTTCCTCTTTCCTCTCTCTTCCTTCATCTTCCATCATCAATCATCTTTATCATCTTCACCATCTTCAATCATCTTCATCTCCTTTCATCTACTTTTATCCCTTCCCATCATGCACTTGGTGACATCACGTTTCTTTCTTTTTTCACTGGTGAAATTTTCTCGCCCGCGAGTATAAAAGGATGTGGATTCCGCGCCGGATGTGCTATTATTTTATTCTTCTCCTCCTTTTTTTCCTCTTCTTAACTAGGTTCCACCATTCCTTTGGTATAATAGTGAGTACAGTTAAGAAGAGGCTGTAGCCTTATGAAGAGATAAGAAGATAAGAGAAGAGAAGAACACTAAGAATAAGAGAAGAGAAAGAGAATATAGGAGCACTAAGAAATTAAGAAGTCGTTGATGAGTCATGATCTGAAGTGATTTGATGAGATGATTCTCATCTTTCTTATCATCTTCATTTCACCATCTCTTATAAATGATCTCACTTCATCACTTCAACCCTTCATCTTTTCTCATCTCATCTCATCGCGAAAAATTTCATTCTAACCCCAGATCATTCAAAACCCCCCTTTGCAATGGTTCAATTATCATCCCCCATTTCCCCCCCAATGGAATCCACTGGTGACCGTTTGATGACCTTGGAGACAGAGGAAGGTATCGCCTTGCAGGGATACTCCTTTGGTGCCCAGGTCCCCATGGCTGGTGAAGTTGTTTTCCAGACCGGTATGGTGGGCTACCCCGAGTCCCTTACCGATCCATCCTACGAGGGCCAGATCCTTGTCATCACCTACCCCTTGGTGGGTAACTACGGTGTCCCCGACCGTGAGTTGAAGGATGAGGACTACGAACCCGCTCTCCCCAAGTACTTCGAGTCCAGCAAAATCCACATTGCCGGTTTGGTGGTGGCCCACTACACCGAGGAATACTCCCATTTCCTCGCCAAGTCCTCCTTGGGCCAGTGGCTCCAGGAACAAGGTGTCCCCGCCATTTACGGTGTCGACACCCGTGCTCTCACCAAGAGATTGAGAGAGAATGGTTCCACTCTCGGTAGATTGGCTCTCCAGAAGAAGGATGTGTCCACCGCCGATGTTTTGGCCGACAAGTCCGCTTGGAAGCCCTACTTTGATGTTCCCGAGTGGAACAACCCCAACCTCCAGAACTTGGTGGCCAAGGTCTCCACCGCCAAGCCAGTGCTCTACACCCCCAAAGACAATGTGTTGCGCAACAAGAGCGGTAAGCCCCTCAGAATCGTGGCCGTGGATGTTGGTATGAAGTACAACCAGATCAGATGCTTTGTCAGAAGAGGCGTGGAGTTGTTGGTTGTTCCATGGGACTACGACTTCACCAAGGAGGAGTACGATGGTTTGTTCATCTCCAACGGTCCAGGTGACCCATCTGTCATGAAGGATGTGGTTGCTAGATTGGCTAGTGTTTTGGAGGAGGCAAAGACCCCGGTCTTTGGTATTTGTTTGGGTCACCAGTTGTTGGCCAGGGCAAGTGGTGCTGCCACCACCAAGATGAAGTTTGGTAACCGTGGTCACAATATCCCATGTACCTCCACCATTTCTGGTCGTTGTTACATCACTTCCCAGAACCACGGTTTCGCGGTTGACAAGGACACTTTGCCCTCGGGATGGAAGGAATTGTTTGTCAATGCCAACGACGGTTCCAACGAGGGTATTTACCACGAGTCCAAGCCCTTCTTTTCCGTGCAGTTCCACCCAGAGTCGACCCCAGGTCCTCGTGACACCGAGTTCCTTTTCGATGTCTTCATCAATGCCGTTGCTGACTTTGACAAGTCCGGTGCCCACAAGCCAGTTGCCTTCCCAGGTGGTTTGATTGCCGACAACCGTGCTGCCAACCCACGTGTGGATGTCAAGAAGGTTTTGGTGTTGGGATCCGGTGGTTTGTCCATTGGTCAGGCTGGTGAGTTTGACTACTCTGGATCCCAGGCCATCAAGGCCTTGAAGGAGGAGGGTATCTACACCATTCTCATCAACCCCAACATTGCAACCATCCAGACCTCCAAGGGTCTTGCCGACAAGGTGTACTTCCTTCCAGTCACCCCCGACTTTGTGCGCAAGGTGATTGAGCACGAGAGACCCGACGGTATCTACTGTACTTTTGGTGGTCAGACTGCTCTTTCCGTGGGTATTGCCTTGAAGGACGAGTTTGAAGGTCTTGGTGTCAAGGTGCTCGGTACCCCCATCGACACCGTCATCACCACCGAAGACAGAGAGTTGTTTGCCAGTGCCATGGCCGAGATCAACGAAAAGTGTGCACGTTCCGAGGCTTGTAACTCGGTCCAAGAGTGTGTGGATGCTGCCAACGCCATTGGGTACCCATTGATTGTACGTGCTGCCTTTGCTCTCGGAGGTTTGGGATCTGGTTTTGCTGACAACGAGGAAGAGTTGGTGGCCTTGTGTACCAAGGCCTTTGCCACTTCCCCACAAGTGTTGGTTGAGCGTTCCATGAAGGGATGGAAGGAGGTTGAGTACGAGGTTGTTCGTGATTGCTTTGACAACTGTATCACTGTGTGTAACATGGAGAACTTTGACCCATTGGGTATCCACACCGGTGACTCCATTGTTGTTGCACCTTCCCAGACCCTTTCCGATGAGGACTACAACATGTTGAGAACCACTGCTGTCAACGTCATCAGACACTTGGGTGTGGTTGGTGAGTGTAACATCCAGTATGCCCTCAACCCGTTCTCCAAGGAGTACTGTATTATTGAAGTCAATGCTCGTTTGTCCAGATCCTCTGCCCTTGCTTCCAAGGCCACCGGATACCCATTGGCGTACACTGCTGCCAAGTTGGGTTTGAACATCCCATTGAACGAGATCAAGAACAGTGTCACCAGATCCACCTGTGCATGTTTCGAGCCATCTCTTGACTACGTTGTTGTCAAGATCCCACGTTGGGACTTGAAGAAGTTCACCAGAGTCTCGTCCTTGTTGTCTTCGTCCATGAAGTCTGTTGGTGAGGTCATGTCCATTGGTCGTACCTTCGAAGAAGCCATCCAAAAGGCCATCAGATCCACCGACTACCACAACCTTGGTTTCAACTCCACTTCTGCCTTGATGTCCATCGACATTGATAGCGAGTTGCAGACTCCCTCGGACCAGCGTTTGTTTGCGATTGCCAACGCCCTTTCCGACGGGTACTCTGTCGACAAGGTGTGGCGCTTGACCAACATTGACAAGTGGTTCCTCAACAAGTTGGACGGTTTGATCAAGTTTGGTAACAAGATTGCGTCGTACGGTACCAAAGAAAACCTCCCACGCTCCATTCTCTTACAGGCCAAGCAGCTTGGTTTCGAGGACCGCCAGATTGCCAAGTTCACCAACTCCAACGAGGTTGCTATCCGTAGATTGAGAAAGGAGGCTGGTATCATTCCATTTGTCAAGCAGATCGATACTGTGGCTGCAGAGTTCCCTGCCTTCACCAACTACTTGTACATCACCTACAACGCCGACTCGAGCGACGTCAAGTTTGACGACCACGGTGTCATTGTGTTGGGATCCGGTGTCTACCGTATTGGTTCCTCTGTGGAGTTTGACTGGTGTGCGGTGCGTGCCATCAGAACTCTTCGTGAGAACAACTTCAAGACTGTCATGATCAACTACAACCCAGAAACCGTGTCCACCGACTACGACGAGGCCGACCGTTTGTACTTTGAGACCATCAACCTCGAGAGAGTCTTGGACATTTACGACCTCGAACAGTCTTCGGGTGTCATTATTTCTATGGGTGGTCAGACTTCCAACAACATTGCCCTCACTCTCCACCGTCAGAACGTCAAGATCTTGGGTACTTCTCCCGAGATGATTGACTCTGCTGAAAACAGATACAAGTTCTCCAGAATGTTGGACCAGATTGGTGTTGACCAGCCTGCTTGGAAGGAGTTGTCCTCCATCAAGGACGCCGAGGACTTTGCCGACAAGGCAGGGTACCCTGTCTTGGTTCGTCCATCCTACGTTCTTTCTGGTGCTGCCATGAACACTGTGTACTCCAAGCACGATCTCGCAGCCTACCTCACCCAGGCCGTCGACGTTTCTCCAGACTACCCAGTTGTCATTACCAAGTACATTGAGAATGCCAAGGAGATTGAGATGGATGCTGTTGCCAAGGACGGTAAGATGATCATGCACGTTGTTTCTGAGCACGTTGAAAACGCCGGTGTGCACTCTGGTGATGCCACCTTGATTGTTCCACCTCAGGATCTCGACCCAGAAACTGTTCGCCGTATTGTTGAGGCCACCGCCAAGATTGGTAAGGCCTTGGACATTACTGGTCCTTACAACATCCAGTTCATTGCCAAGGACAACGACATCAAGGTGATTGAGTGTAATGTTCGTGCTTCCCGTTCGTTCCCATTCATCTCCAAGGTGGTTGGAACCGATCTCATTGAGATGGCCACCAAGGCTATCATGGACCTTCCTCTCACCCCATACCCTGGTGAGAAGTTGCCCGAAGACTACTGTGCTGTCAAGGTCCCACAGTTCTCGTTCTCGAGACTTGCTGGTGCCGACCCTGTGTTGGGTGTTGAGATGGCTTCGACTGGTGAGGTTGCGTGCTTTGGTCGCAACAAGTACGAGGCCTACCTCAAGTCGTTGCTCTCGACTGGATTCAAGTTGCCTCGTAAGAACATCTTGTTCTCCATCGGTTCCTACAAGGAGAAGCAGGAGTTGTTGCCATCGATTGCTCGTTTGAGCGAGTTGGGTTTCAAGATCTTTGCAACTGCCGGTACCGCTGACTTTATCCGCGAGCACAACATCCCAGTCCAATTCTTGGAGGTGTTGAGCAAGGACCTGGACCAGAACTCGGAGTACTCTCTTACCCAGCACCTTGCCAACAACTTGATTGATCTTTACATCAACCTTCCATCTTCCAACAGATTCCGCAGACCGGCATCCTACATGTCCAAGGGATACGAGTCCCGTCGTATGGCGGTGGACTTTTCCATCCCATTGGTCACCAATGTCAAGTGTGCCAAGTTGTTGGTTGAGGCCATGTCCCGTAACATTGCGCTCGAGGTCAGCAACACCGATGCCCAGACTTCTCACCGCACTGCTACTCTCCCTGGTTTGATCAACATCACTTCGTTTGCTACTTCGTTCGATGACTTTGAACAAACTACTCGCGCATCCCTTGCCCTGGGTTTCACCTTCAATGCCTTCCTTCCAAACACCCTCAGTTCCACTGTCAACGACTACGCTTCTTTGGCTGAAGGCATTGAGGCTGCTTCCGACTGCGCCTTCACCGACTTCTCCTTGAGTGTGGGAGGTTCCGCCTCCAACTCCAACAAGTTGGGTGATGCTGCCACCAACGCCGGTGCCTTGTTCCTTCCATTCAACGAGTTGGCCAACTCGACTGTTTCTGCCATCTCTGCCCACTTTTCGTCGTGGCCAGACAACAAGCCCATCATTACCGATGCCAAGACCACCGACCTTGCCTCTGTTCTTTTGCTCGCTTCGTTGCACAACAGATCCATCCACATCACGGCTGTTTCGTCCAAGGAGGACCTTGACTTGATCAGAATGTCCAAGGACAGGGGATTGCGTGTCACCTGTGATGTTGCTGTCTACTCCTTGTTCTTGTCCAGAGAGGACTTGGGCCACCCATTCCTTCCATCTGCCAAGGACCAGGCTGCTTTGTGGGAGAACTTGAGCGACATTGACTGTTTCTCCATTGGTGTGCTCCCATACCTTGTTGCCAAGGCCACCAACGAAAAGGTGGTGCCAGGCCTCGGTTTCGCTGACTCTGTTCCTCTCTTGTTGTCTGCCGTCAAGGAGGGTAGATTGACTCTTGAGGACATTGTCCAGAAGTTCCACGACAACCCAGCCCGTATCTTTGGTATTCCAAAGCAGGATGCCACTGTGGACATTGACCTCGACAGATTTGTCGTTGCTGCTGTTTCTCCAGTGTTTGAAGCCAAGAAGTTGACTGGTTCCGTCGACAGAGTGTCGTTCCGTGGCGATACCGTGTGCTTGGACGGTGTTGTGATTGCCAGTGAGGGTTCCGGTAAGAACGAGATTGAACCAAGATCCAGATTCAGCTCGGTCTCCATGCCCCAGTCTCCAAACCTCACCAGAAAGGCCAGAACTTCCTTCTCCGACAAGAGAAGAAGCTCTGTCGCCAGAGGCTCGTTCTCCGACGCCAGACGTCCTTCGGTGGAGCCACCTGCTGCTGAGTTCGAGAAGCTCGGCTCTGAGTTGGTGTCGCAGCCACTTCCTGGCTCGCTTGCTGAGGGCAACAACCTCGTCAAGTACATTAGAAACAACAACTCCTTCTTGAGAAACTCGGTTCTTTCCGTCAAGGACTTTACCAGAGCCGATCTCCACCACTTGTTCACCGTGGCCCAGGAAATGCGTTTGGCTGTCGAGAGACAGGGAGTTCTCAACATCTTGCAGGGCAGAGTCTTGGCCACTATGTTCTACGAGCCTTCCACCAGAACCTCGTCCTCTTTTGACGCTGCCATGCAGAGATTGGGAGGAAGAGTCGTTGCTGTGGATGCTAACTCCTCGTCGGTCAAGAAGGGAGAGACTCTCCAGGACACCGTCAGAACCTTGGCATGTTACGCCGATGCTGTTGTGTTGAGACACCCTTCGGAGGAGTCTGCCGACATTGCTGCCAAGTACTCGCCAGTGCCAGTTATCAACGGTGGTAACGGCTCCAAGGAGCACCCTACCCAGGCATTGTTGGACTTGTTCACCATCAGAGAGGAGTTGGGTACCGTGAACGGTATCACTGTCACCTTTATGGGAGACCTCAAGTACGGTAGACCAGTGCACTCCTTGTGCCACCTCTTGAAGCACTACCACGTGAGAGTGCAGTTGGTGGCTCCTAGAGAGATGTCCTTGCCAGAGAGCATCAAGAAGATGTTGATCGACAACAAGATGTTGGTGGCCGAGTCCGAGACCTTGACCCCAGACATCATTGCCAAGTCGGATGTCTTGTACTGCACAAGAGTCCAGGAGGAGCGCTTCGAGGACAAGGCAGAGTACCACAGATTGAAGGACACTTATATCGTGGACAACAAGATCTTGCACCACGCCAAGCAGCACATGTGTGTGATGCACCCATTGCCTAGAACTAATGAAATCCGCGAAGAGGTGGACTTTGACCAGAGAGCTGCTTACTTTAGACAGATGAGATATGGTTTGTTTGTGAGAATGGCTTTGTTGGCCATGGTTGTTGGTGTTGATTTCTAACTTATCCATGGCGAAGCCATGGTAAGTTAAGAAGAATAAGAAAAGAATAAGAAAAGAAGAAAAGAATGAGAAATGGTGTTGATGTTGATTTAAGAAAGATTGAATGCCTCAGGCTGATTGTTCACATAGAGCAATGATTCTCGGTCACCGTGGCAATGGGGATTGCTGCGGCGCTTGTTCTTCGGGGGAAATGCAAGCAGATTGTAGATGATATGAATAAAGAACAATAATATGGATGAGAGCCTCGGAAGCGAGTGTTCGAGTGTAGTAAAGTAGCGAACAACATGCGCGAACGAGAATACTCGCGAAGCGAGTGTTCGAGTGATTACAACATAAGCGAGCGAATGTTGTGACGATAAGTAGGCAACTAGGTTAATAGGTCAAAGTAGATTTTTACTTGTTCGACATAGTTGCCTTAACACGAACAACATTCGTGTTGTTCGTTCACCAATAGTTCCACATAATCTTTCCTTGGATCTTTATTTGACTAGTCACGAACAACATTCGCTTCGCTCATGTTCATTCGACATCATTTTACTATTATCACGTATATTACAATTATTCATCTTTCCATATTGTCTGCCCTCGAGACTTGAATCTCAATACCTCATTTCAGCCTACCTGCTAGCAGTATCGCAACCTTCGTCGAGTAACGTGTACAACGCTCGCTATAGAGCAGCACACCACAGGAGTTCGCTTATGGGCGAGGGCGATTCGCATAGTTGTGGCATGAAGTGAACTCTGAGACACTCACCATTTCGATTGCTATGCGCATACGAACTCTCAAGACATTTTCCTTCGATTTGACTCGAACGCTGTTACTTCGCTAGGTCCACGACCCTCTTCAGATTCTTCACCACAGTCGACCCGCCCTCAACTTCCTCCCCGACAGGGATGGACTGCTTTAAATACGGCCCATTTCGACAAGCTTTGTTAACTCACTCATGGCTTCACATACATCTCAGCTCATTTTTATCAAAAACATGAGGAACCAGTCATGAGGTGTCCAATAGCCGTTCAACATCTCACTTCGTTCGATGTTGGATTGCATTCGTACTATTCCTGCTTGATATTACCTTGAAGCAGTAACATCATTAGTGATTCGCTAAGATCTCATTTAGTGGATGTATTCAATACCCAGTTGTGGTAACATGCAACTCGCAACATCAAATGTATTGAGATGTTACATTCGCAAGATCGAAGTGAGATGTCGAAATAAGATCACTTCGTGAGATTTTGAGCCTGTAGTACACATCACTTCAACATCGAAGTGAGATGTTGAGACTGTCGTCTCACTCAAACACATCACTCCAACGTCTCGCACCAACATCTCACTACGTTCGATGTTGTTCGATGTTGTTCGTTCGATGTTATTCGTAGTCGACCTTACTCCAACATCTCACTTCGTGAGATGTTGAAAAATTACTCACTCACATTCCTCACACTCACTTCGTGAGATGTGAGGAATATTCGTTCACTACTCCTCATTCTGCTCATCATCATTCGCCTGTATCAACGCCCTCGCAATCTCAATCTCATCCCCCCCATTATTATACCCCTCCTCATTATCCCTCTTGACATAATCATAATCACTCTGATAGTTATACTGTCCATCCCCCCCCGACGCAGCTGCTGCCGCATAACTCATCTGGCTGCTCTGTTGTCGTTGTATACGCTGGTGTTGTTCCTGTGCCTGTTCCACGACCGCAATCAACCCCGCGTCCAATCCCGTCAAGTCATGTCCAAGGAGCTCAGGGTCATGACGTGAAGGCATATTGTGGAGTTGCGCCGCCACCATGGCCTCCACGCCATCCTCTCTCTTTGTGCGTTTCACAGGCGCTGTATCGCGCGACTGGTCCTTGCAATCCGCACACCCCTTGACGACCTGCGCAACCGTATCCTTGATTCTTGTCCAGTGGTACTTTTCCGTAACGATAGACGTCGTCTTATTTATTCCAGCATGATTTGCGAGATGAACCTCGGAACATATCTGGATCTGGCGTTCTGGGTCGCTCACCACCTCGCGTCCCTTCAACATCAATTTCCCATTTTCAAGTGAATAATGAGACGCCGACGACCGCAACCTCGACTTTTCTTGCCGGTCAGCCATCGCAGGATACCTCCCTGTCTGCAAATAGAACTTGATTTTGTCGAATCTGTACGCCCCGAGTGCCGGGTCCGAAGTGTTGACCAACTCACGTCCGTACATGAGGGCATCCACTGCCTTATCGTGACCCTTCAAGATCCCCGCCGCCTTGACACGGCCTAAACGCTTAAAGTTGAGGGATTCCCAGATACGGCGTGCGGCCACGTTGGTCTCAAACACTAGGTTGAACATGGAATAAGTGTACCCCAATCTGGGTGCCCACTCAAGGTAACAGTCTGTGAGAGTACGACCGATTCCCTTGCCTCTAATACCGGCGTTCACAAGGAAATTGGCAGTACATATGTGGGAACTACGCCCGGGGTAGTTGGGCTTGATAAAGAAGGTTCCAAAGCACTCCTTTTCCCACTGACGCGCACCTTGGAGGGTGGGAGAGTCTCCAAGTACCATGACCGCGGCAAAGGAACCGAACCAGTAGTTTTGAAACTGCTCGATGTGGAGCGTGTTGAAGAAGGAGTTGGTGTCGCCACGCTCAATCTCCATGTTGAACTCGTCGCAGAGGAAGGCTAGGAGTCCGGGGGGGAGCTCGTTGTAGTCGTGGATGGGGTAGATTGTTGCGGTGGTTTCGCCGTCCTTGAGGAGGACGGTGTAGCGCTCTATCTCGGACACGGCGCTGTACTCGAGCTGCGACCGGTAATGCGGCGGCTGCATCACGTCGTCAAACTCGGGCATTTTTTGCAGTAAATGTAGATACTGGTCTGGACGGGTATTTCTTGGAATGAAATTTTTGATGAGCAAAACAAATAAAAGATGAAGATGAGAGAGACAAGAGAAAGATGGAGAATAGAGTCTGAGGATTATGAAGAGTGTGAAGAGTATGAATGAAGAGTGAAGAGTATGAATGAAGAGTGAAGAGTATGAATGAAGGGTATGAAAAGTATGAGGAGGAATATAAAGAGTATGAGAGAAGTATGAAGAATAGTATGAAGGGTGAAAGTAGTAACGCCCACAGAATCACTCATTCACTTCCATTACCTTAAATAAAGTATGATAAGATGATGCAAGATGAAGTGTATTCATTTTGAATTAAAATTGCAGTGCAATCGATTGCGGTCGCGTGATTCTGTACAATATTGTCAGAAAAAGATGACTGCAATTTTGATTGATTGAAGAGATGGGAGAATCTGTGACTTGTAGTTCACAGATGAACCAGCGCCAGAAGAATAGGAGAGAGGTATCGCAGCAATGAATTGCACTTCTGGGTCATTTTTTGTATGCTTTTATATGCTTTTGTATGCTTGTCTATGTTCACTCTTTTCTGTAAATTTGCATAGATTGCTTCGCTCATCTATGCTGCTCACTCATCTATGATTGCTGCTCATCCATGGCAACCTCACAAATCAAAACCTTTCCGAGGTATTCGTTCAGCAATTGGCAGAGATGAAATCAAACGTATGGAATAGAATCACTATTCTCAACAAGAAGTAAATTGAGAGGAAGAGAACCAACACAGAAAGCATAATCGAGACTGATGTAAAGAAGAACCTGAGGTGGAATGTCAGATAAAATACCTGAGAAACTAAAGGAGGGAAGATTGAAAGACTGAAAGACTGAAGAATGACAGACTGAAAGAAGCTGAAGAAAAAATGAAAAGCTGAAAGATTCAAAGAATGAGAGAAACCAAAAAGATCACTCAAGCTTGCCTCTAACTCCTTCGCTCTCGCAAATCTCCACTCTCGTGCGAACTGATACATTTTTTATGGCTGCAAAAAGTTACACAAAAGAAAGAGATCGGGTGAGGGACTGAGCATTGAGTGTACAGAGTTGTTATATAAATAATAGTTGTCACGTTCTGATTGTGGGAGTTTTTGATAGTATATGTGGTATAGTATATGTGGTATATGTGGTGTAGCTTATGTGGTATATGTGGTGTAGCTTATGTGGTATATGTGGTGTAGCTTATGTGGTATATGTGGTGTAGCTTATGTGGTATATGTGGTGTAGCTTATGTGGTATATGTGGTGTAGCTTATGTGGTATATGTGGTGTAGTAAATATGGCATGGTGTATACTTAGTGCCAGTGATATAGAAGTGTAAGTATCAGATACTCATTCTTCTTTCCTGTGGGGTTGCATAGATAAGATTTGCTCATATACGCACTGTCTGGAAATCAAAGATGTTGAGAAATGAAAGATCAGTCTCTATTGAGAAAATCAAGTGCTTGTATTGAGAAAAATGATTAAAGTCTATTGAGAACAAGTCTGATAAACTGATTAAAAAGTCTCTTGAAACTTGACCAAGTCTGTTGAGAAAATCAAGATCAAAGTCTATATTGAGGATATGACCAACAATTTCGCTTCGCTCAATTATTGGTCGCTCAATTAGTGGTGTAATTGGCGTTTTGTCCCACTTGCCAAGAACAAT